>PVIR01024802.1:0-25544 GCA_004026965.1 Petromus typicus | reverse complement strand
TAATCCCAGCACTCGGGAGGCAGAGGCAGGAGGATTGTGATGTGAGTTTGAGGCTGAGCCCAGGGCCAGCCTGAACCACAAAGCGAGACCCTGTCTCCAAAAAAAAAAAAAATCATGCCTTAAAAACTCTAAGATCTCTGCAGCATGAAAAACTGCAATGGGAAAACAGGGTACTGGCCCCGAGTCTCGAGTCAATATAGAAAAGCTCGAAACTTTTCTTCTAACAAGAAACTTTTCTTCCAATAAGTACCAATAAAAATCTAGAAACAGGAAGGGAAGTTTATAGTTTAAAAATCTTCTAGAAGATCTCCTTCTGGCCCACAGAAATGATAAAGGAAACTGCCTTAACACAGCTGAATAAAAACTTCCTCTATGCTCTTTAAAGTGAATTTCTTTATTTGAACTTCAGGAAGTCCTAAAGGCTCCCAGAACTTCCTATGGTGCTTGAAAGCTTTTACACACAGTGTGTCATTTCCACAGGAACTAGACACTGGGGTCAGGAGGAAAAACTAGCAATTAAGATTTCCAAACCTGGAGATACACTAATATTGAGAATTAAGTGTAAAAACAATGGTATGCTAAGAAAATATTTCAGGAAAGGAAATGTACAAGGCAAGGTGACAGCAAATAAAGATCTTATGAAATTCACCTGGAGTCCAGCAAATCTATCTAATGTAGTCCAGACTACAATATGGAGTAAATGAGCAGCAATGGGGATGGATTCTATCTAGAAAGATGTTACTCAGAAAAGGGAAAAACAAATTTTTAAAATTTTAATCTGAATATAGATTTTATCCAAAAAAAGTAAAATATAAGCTTTACACTATGAAATTCCTCACTGACATCAAGTCTGTATAATAAGCCTATTTCTAGCGTATGAACTACAGAAAATACTTACCTCCCTCTTTTTAGCTTCATTTGTGCTATACTTCGGAAAGAGGTAGGAAAAGATATTTCCACAGCAACAGGCAACATGTACCAGGGGTCCTTCTTTTCCTAAGCTCAAACCTGATGCCACAGCAAGAACTAAAGTGATGGTTTTAATCATTAAAGTCCATTTTCCCAAGTAACCTCTGATGATGAACCCACTCAAAATGGTTTTAATCTATGAAGGAAAAGAATAAGGAAGTTTAATTTTATTTAAGACACATGAGAATTTAACCTAAAATATTCTCTTATTTTACACACAAAATGACCTTGTAAATTTTGATAGAGTAATTCACAATGACTTTTTGAAGTAAGTTTTTAAAATTATTGTATTATACCACAAATAATAGACAAGCCATATTCTAATTCTCAAGTAAGGACAGAAGGTAGCATTATCTTATGAACAAATAGCAACAGGCTATGTGAAAATAAATACAGATATAAATATAAGGGCCTGCATAACCAAGAAGACAAATCCGAGTATGTCCACTGTAGAAATAAGTATACCATATTTAGATAAATTTTAGAGTGTCAAAAATAAAAATATTATGCCTTCTGAGAGAACTTTACTGTGTATGTTCATATAAAATCAGGAAAGATTAATGACAACTACATATAACAAGTGCATGATTGTTTCTTATTAAGAGCTCCTCAAGTAATACAGCTTTAAAAATTACAATTTGGTTTTCAAAAGAAATTAGGAAAACCCTGCTAGCAAAAAATATAAAAGGAAAAGAAATGAATTCGTTTAATTTTTATGTAAATTACTGTTGATGAATAATAAAATCTCAATGTTTCTTTTATTGACCTATTGTGATCCAGTATTTTCTCAAAGTCTTCCACTTTTAGAATATCTACTAATGACTCCCTAATCAAAAAATAACTACAAAAGTGAATAAATGCATTAATATTAGGGTCACACAGTCATATATATATATATATGGTTTCTCTTATACCAAAAATCCAAACTATAAATAAGGAGCAAAATTAAAACAGACAATAAGAAATAAGGACAAAGATTCTCCTTAAATGTGAATGGGTTCAAGAAATGGAGGAAAAGAGGAAAGGAAAAGGGAAAAATGTGTTACACTCACATAGCAATTCCATAATAGTAATATAAACAGTATGGGTTACAAATATGTAGTTAAAAAAAAAAAAAAAGCAAACAAATAATCAGGGTTATAAATGCAGAACATAAAATAATCCATCAAAGAACTTTAAGCCACAAGATATTTTCCAGGCTCTTTACATTTAACCAAATTTTCTTATAATTTTCCTAGTTATATGCTAAATTGAGGGGAAAAACCTCGACCTTCATAGTAAACATCACTATGGGAAACAACTTTTTCCAATGTGTGCATTCAGTTTATACTTTTTAGATTTTATTTTTCATATTATAAAATAAATTACTTTCCAAAAAAATGTTTTTTTCTCTAAGTGCAAAAAATATTCTAATAATTACCACTTAATGATACAAGGCTTACCTCTGGAATTCCAGAACCACAGGCATATGGGGCAAATACCTTCACCAGAGAAACTGCAAGGAAGGCAAAACTCAAGGCCCAGAAGATATACATTATATAATTCATGATGTATGAACCAGGACCCTAAAACAGCAAAAAAAGTTCCAGAGGATTAATGTATAGTGCTCCTGTAACAAAAGAGCTTGCCATACAAAAAACGAGGGTTTAAGTCTGGCTTAAATCAGCCTTGAACTTTCAGGCCCCAATGATCTTCTTACTTTAGAAGTGATTCCTAAAGTCTTGTTACCAAGATAAATCATTTATCCACAAAAAAACACAAACTTTTTATAAACAGCCAGCAGAGACATAATTAGGCAACTCAGGTTTTATTCTGATGCAATTCTGAAGATCATTAAACTAGTTAAGCAGGTGCACATCATCCTACTACACATCTTTGCAAATACATTCTTTATAGCTCAAAAGTTCAGCTATAACAAAAAATTTTGCATATATCCATACTGAATAGCTACTGAATCTCAGGATGTTCATTATAGAACATCTTTTAAATGTTATAAAAGTCTCCTTTAATTTCTTCAAGGTAGTTCTACTTAGGAGGTTATTTATTGAATCTTTAAATAATTTAAACTTTCTTAATTCATTTTTCCAATCTTAGTTATGTAATATACTAAACTTTTTAAAAGTAGTACTGAGAATTAAAACCAGGGCTTTAACACTGAGCTACATCCCCATCCCCAGCCCTTTTTTTTTTGTTTTTGAGACAGTTTTACTACGTTGTCCAGGCTGGGTTTGAACTTGCAATCCTCCTCCCATCAAACTTTCAGAGTGCTGATTTACAGAAGGATGCCACCCACATTATTATTATACTATTTTAATAATATATTCACATATTTATAAATACAACTGCAATGGCTATTCCTTTTTCTCTACCACACCTCATAATAAATAAATTTGTATCACAATCTACATAACTCATATATATCACATAATTAAATGCATGGGAGACATTTTTCTGTATCAATGATTAACTCATTTTGAGCAAGACTTACCTCTGCTTGACCTATGATTAATTCTGCCCATGTTTTCCACTGTGGACATTTATCCCTCTCTTCAAATGTTGTTTCATTAGAACCCCAACAACACTGTTCATGATTGTACCATAATGCGCTAAGGCAAATGCCTTCCTTTAGGTCAGTCATCCAATCAGCAGCGATGTCTATTAATCCAGCCAATGCTCCTATAAACGTGGAGATGGTTTAAAAGAAAAAGTCCATATTCTGGTAGCTGCTAATTATGTAGTTAAGAGTCCAATAAAAGCAGTAAAGGTCCAATAGGTAAAGGATTAGTTAGGGACTATTCTATCACTATAAGATTTTCAAGTTTTGCTTATAAATTTATGTAAATTACTTTTTATTTGTTTTGTTTTTTTGAGACAGGGTCTTGCTTCATAGTTCAGGCTGGCCCTGAGCTCAGCCTCAAACTCACATCACAGCAATCCTCCTGCCTCTGCCTCCCGGGTGCTGGGATTACAGGCGTGAGCCACCATGCCCGGCACTGTGGTATGTGGTACTGGTTGCCGCTGGGTGTGAGTCTCCATGCCCAGTATTGTATGTGGTTACCGGGGATTGAACTTGGGTCCTTGTGCTTGCAAGACAGGTGCAGGAACCACTGAGCTAAATCCCTAGCCCTATAAATTACTTTTTAAAAAAGCTATTCTTTAAAGTTTTTACTCACTGTTTACAATTAAAAATCAATCAAATCTTTCAAATTAATAATTATCTTAAAAAGTGTTTAAAGGACACTAAAATACATTCTAAAGAAGGTAGGAGGTTCATAAATATGTATACTGAAGCGAGGGTTTTCAACTGGCAAGTTTCAAGCTAAAAATTAGCAGACAAATGACAGAATCTGATTAAAATTGTCCATTATAATTAGCAAAACTCACACCACTCATGAATTACTACAAGTTTCAATTTTTTTCTTAAACAATAGAAAACTATATGTATTAAGATTATTTCATAATATACCTGTTTCTGTTCAAATCTGGGCCATTTTTATGAAAAAAAAAAGATGAGTGGGTGACACATACAGAGGCTATAAAACTCTTGTGCATGTCAATTACACTTATCAATACTTCTTTCTGTTCTCCACAAAATTTTTATTTTACATGTTTTCTGGACATAATGCTCCAGGATAGAAATCAAAAGTGATTAAAACAGCCAATATTTGCTCCAGATCTTCAACAATTATTTCTTCACAGAGTTTGGAGCCATCCTGTACAGCAGTGGAATTAAAGGAGCAGTCTGCTGAGCTAGGTAACTAGAATCAAAGCCTGGCTGAGCCGCTTATGACTTCAACTAAGTAGTTGTTTCCGTTGTTCTAGAGTCTCCTAATCTGTACAATGGTTTTAAGGGTAAGACCTACACCATTAGGATTGCCATGCTGTTCAACGACAGGGATAATTTTTAGAATATTACATGACACATAGACAGGAAGCACTAAGTAGGCACCAGCTATAATTAAAAGCTACTTTATTGATGATATTATTCAATTCACTTATTTTACAGATATGGAAATTGAGACCACAATGGTCAACCAAGTTGGACAGAGCCAAACACCAGACTCAGGAGCCTGCTCCTAGTCTTTCTTTCATTCATTCATTCATTCATTCATTCATTTATTTATTGAGACAAGGTCTCACTTTTGTAGTGCAGGCTGGCCCTAAATTCAACCCTGAACTCACAGCAATCCTCCTGCCTCTGCCTCCCAAGTGCTGGAATTACAGGCGTGAGCCACCACGCCTAGCACTGTGTTGTGTGGTTCTGATTGCTGGTGGGCATGAGGATCTGGCCCTTGCACTTGCAAGGCAGTTGCCAGAACCACTGAGCTAAATCCCGGCCCCTCCTAGTCTTTTAAAATCTTTTGAGTGAAAGCAACAAATTCTTTCAAAATCTAATAGTACCTAGGGCAAAATGAAGGAAATGGGAGCAGAGCTACTTACAGTTCTCTTAATTTTAAAAGGAAAAGAATTACTTTAAAATTTTTCCTTACCTGATGCCAGCCCTGTTAGTGTTACTACTAGCCATCCTGACCATGCGTCATACAAACTTTTTGTCATTTCCCATGCTGATTCTTTCTTTTTGCTGTTAATCTGAAATTAGAAGACGTTATGCTTTATTTTTCAAACTATAAACAGAAGCCACTTTTTTCTCAGTTATCATACCTACAACCACATCTCCTGAACTTAACAACAGGAAAGGTGAGCTTCAGGTGAAATTACTGTTTCAGACTTTGGTGATACCTGCAAGCCAGATGACATTAGAAACTCAGAGATCTGAGTGGAGGGGCCTCCACCTTACATGTAAGTCTTACTTACACTGTGTTACATTTCAAAAAATTTAAACTGTAATTGGTATACATAGGTGTCCTTCATATCAGTGGAAATAAGATACAGTAGTAACTAGAAATGTCTATCATTGCTTGTTCCTACTAGTTACATGGATTAAATTATCAGTATATGGTAGCATCAATAAGTAACAATAAAATCCCAAAAGTACAGTACTATAGAGAATAGTCATATGGACAAAGAGCCCTCAAAGCTTGTAGCCTACAAATACATAGGGGAGAAAGCACCAATCTCATGGCAAGGTCCAGTGATTCATCACTGTGGAGGTAGAAGAGAAAATCACTTACTGAGTATCATGCAGGGGACTAGGAAATGAGGACAAGTCTCACCTCTCTTAATAAAAATGCATTTCTAAATCTAACCCTAAGTAGTGTAAACCTCTTCTGTCCTACCAGCATTGTTGCTTTAGTGAACTATACTCTTCTCCTGAGACTTCAACCACTTGACTGTACTATACCAGGGCTACAGTTGAAATTCAATGCTTGGTCTATTTTAAGTACATGGTTTGTGTGAAGCCACAAGGCCCCATTAAAAATCACAGTGAGTTTGGAGTTGAATGAGACAATCTGTGTATGCTTTTGCCTTGCCTTCCTATTTTGTTTTCTACTTGTATTTCTTTGTTTTTAAGCTACTTCAAATCCTTTCTGGAAAAATTTAGAGTACAAATAAATGACAAAAGAAACACACACATAGAGAAAGTGGGAAAAAAAGCACAAATCACATATGAAATGTAGACATTTACTTACATATATTTTTGTGGCCTTATATGACTGAAATACATTCCTAATTGATCTATTATACGCTGAATTTAAAAAATGATCTTACCCGTCTATGCCTTTCTCTGTCTTTACACTTCTCTCGCACCCAATCAATAGTATGAAAATCATCGTATGTACCAACACCTGGAATCGGTTCATCCAAAAGATCCAGTAAGTGCGTAGAACTATTAATGCTGCCTCCATTTGTCATTGTATAATGTGTTCCTAGAGAGTAAAACAGGAAAAATGAGAAAAATGAATATGTATAATAAAAGACAAAAGTTGAGTTTTATAACATTAGAAGTTTACTGATAAGTCATACAGAAAAAGGATCACTTAAAATAATTTCATAAAATAGAGAAAATATTTAGAAGTAAAACTATATAAGGCAAAAGCTTTATGTACTTTCAAAGTCATAGTATAGTTCTCAACAGAATGTCCAGTCATCTGATGCTCCAGAGAAGAGAATGCTACATGACTACTGGCTAATTAAGAGATACACTCTATAAAGTTAGAAAATGAATAGTAGAAGATTGATGAACTGAAAATTATATTTATCCAGTGAAATGCAAATAGAGTCTGTTCATACAGAAAGACAACTCGGAGTTGTTCTTTGTGTCATGTGCCTTGAATGTCTTTCCTTCACTGAGTGTGTACATTCCAGTCTCACACTTTCTCGTCTGATTCAGCTTTGTCAAGATGCTGTTTCTCTTGTTAGAGCTAAATCTTTGACATGTGCTCCCTATATACTTCGTGAGCATATGAACTTAAAGGAGGGTTTAAAGACATTAAAACACACTTCTAGAAAACAAAATACAGATAATTTTTATATAACAAACATGAGTCTAACAGATAAAATGGAAAGCAAATCAAACACATAATACTTTTCTCTATGAGACTGGTAAAGATAAATTTAAAAAGTATGTAAATGTACTCAGAAAAATTGTGGACAAAGAAGACCTGTCATAAAATTAACAATTTAAATATAAACTGGTGTAAACCCCTTGGCAAGGCAGAAGCTACAAAAATTTAATTGGTATATACAGCTAGTCTCCAAACTATTAAATTTACCTCTAAAAGCTTCTAGAGTATTAAAAGCTTTAAAAACCTCATACTCAAACTCAAATAGGTGATTTTTACATTCCCAAATTGTTTAGCCTAACACAGATTTTATGTCCCAAAAGAATAGTGATTACAGTACTTGTAAGTATGTCATATTAATGAAAATATAGTCATTTGATATAAAATAGAAATACTGGCACTACACTAATATATAAAGGAACACTGTAAAAATAAAACATTATTTCAGTTTGACGTTTAGGGAACTGAGCAAATTCCTAGATTATTCTTGAGGTCCTTCTGTTTTGAACTGACTTATTCTCTTTTATTTACAGGTAAGAAAGGATTATGTCTGGTATCCTAGCACTGAGGAAAACAAGAGACAGAAAAATAGAGACTGAGGCTACCCTGGGCTACACAGCAAGGCTCTCTGTGGGAGGAGAGGGGAGAAGGGAAGAAGAGAGGAGAAAAAGAAAATTATCATGTAACAAAGCCAGAATCTGAACAGTTCTACAATTGCTACACACATCACTAAATATTAGCAAGAGACCAACTTAAAATAGAAAGTCAGGAGAAAAGAGGAATGCACAAAATGTACTGTCAGTACTAAGAACTAATATTCTTAAGACATAAATCAAGTCAGCTACACTATAAATTGAAAACTCTTTCTTGATAATCTAAAGATGCAGTAAAACAAGACATGAATATAGGAGGGGTTGGCTGGGTGTGTGGGAGGGTGGAAACGTAATTATGTATGCATGTATGTTTGCACGTTTGTATTTATGTGGGGCCGGGAACTGAATTCAGGATGATGTTTGTGCCAACCAAGCCCTCTACCAGTAAGCCAACATACTCAATGAGGGGCAAGGGGTTAACATTTTAAAGACTGTAACAAAAAGTTACTAATAAACTAAAATGTCTATTTACTTTTACCTAATAGAGCTCTCTTACCTCCCTATGTAATTCATTCGCATGTTTGCCTTGGGAAGGTATTAAAGATTCTGGAAGAAGCCTAGTAAAGGACTCCAGTGTGCTGGCAGAAGCACTCAGAACCACTGTTGGCTTAAGAGTTTGAAGGCCTACTTCCTGCACTGCAACCCCATGTTCCTTTACACATGATGCACATTAAAACCTATACTTCAAGCTCTAAGTTCTTCCCTTATTCCTACACCATCCTGATTTCATTAAATAATTTCCCATTTATTTTCTTTAAAAAAATACAGCTGGACCTGTCTTGCAAGTGCAAGGGCCCGGGTTTAATGCCCCAGTAACCTCATATGATACAGGGAGTGGAGACCCACACCCAGCAGCAATCAGTACCACATACCACAGTGCCGGGCGTGGTGGCTCACGCCTGTAATCCCAGTACTTGGGAGGCAGAGGCAGGAGGATTGTTGTGATGTGAGTTTGAGGTTGAGCTCAGGGACAGCTTTAAATACAAAGTGAGACCCTGTCTCAAAAAAAAAAAAAAGGCTGGAGAATAAATATAACAGTAATATTTATAATATCTTGACAAATTTGAGAATCTCTCACTCTTCCATATATTGGAACTGATAACTTTAATTTTTGGAAAAAAGTCAAGAACCTCTTATGGATTTCGGATATGACGTCAAGTATTTCTGTGGTATTCTAGTCAAAAATAAATAAACTCAATCTTAAAAAAACAACAACAAACATACATTAAGAGAAAAATTCTGCAAAATAAATGTCTTACATTCCTCAAAAATGTCAAAGTTAAGAGATGGGGAATGAGTGAAGAATTGCTCTAGAATAAAGAATATTAAGAAACAAGAAAATTAACTGAAACATGTGTTCCATCTTTTCGAGTAAAGAACACAGTGGTTACAATGTACACATTGGAACCGATCTACAGGTCAAGAAGAACTGTATAATTATCAATGTTCTTTTTATTTTTGTTGTTGTTTTGAAACAGTCTCACTAAGGAGGAGTCACAGTGTGCCTCAAACGTATGATCCTCCTCAGCTTCCCAGGATACAGGATATAGGCTTTTGCCAGCACACCTGGTTCCCATGTCAAATTTCCGATTTTGAAAACTGTAGTGTGTCCTTTCTTAAACAAAAACACACTGAACATACTGAAGTATGTAGGGTAAACACACTATCTTTTCATTCTGCTTTCTATAGGCCTCAAAAAAAAAGGAATACACTGTATATATGTAATATATCCACACAAAAATTATGTGTTACACACTAAAGGAATGTTTAACAATGAGAGAGAACAAGAATGAACAAGTGTGGTAAAACATTAACATTCTGGAATGAGAAGGCAGGGATGCGGGTTAGTTGGAGCGCTATAAACCGAAAACAAACGAGAGGGGGCAGTGCTGAGGGACGGACACGCCAGGCAGGAGCCCCAAGCTAAGCTTCACACCCCTTGTCCACTATCAATGTCTTGCAGACTTCAACACCTGGTTTCTTCCAGCACTGTCCTTCTCTGGATAGAGCTGAGGAGGCACAGGCTTCTGCCTTTGTTACTCTCCAGTACAAAAAATAAGAAACAAAACTTCTATGCCCCTCAACATTCCTCCACAACACATCCTTTTGCACCATAAAGATAAGCAAGCAAATCATGCACTCATCCAATAAACTTATGAACTGGGAAGTGCAGAAATATAAAGTGCTATTCTTATTCTTATAAGGCAGAAAAAGATATAGCACTGCAATAAACATTTACACTAGTCATGTGTTTCCTAACAATATAACAGTGACATAATCTTCATACTGTGTATCAGTTGCATATAGCTAACTGAAGCCTAAGGGAATAAATGGCTTAACTGACATATATTAGTGAGATATAATACAACAGAATACAAATTATTCAGCTTTACCTCTCAACTTTAACTTATCCACTAACAAGTATATATAGCATTCTATTGCAAATTAAAGTTTCCTCATACATAAAGTACATGTCGTCCCTTTGTTTTCTGTTTGTTTAGAAAAGTCTCACACTAGTCCAGGTTAGCCTGGAAGTTGCTACATGGCTAACCTCAAATTCAGATCCCTCTGCCTCAGCCTGGCATTACAGGCATGAGCCACTGTACCCACTTCTCTTTCCTTGTTTCTTAAACTATTTCAAGAGTTGGCTGACTAGAACATGATTAATATAGCTTTTCTAAAACGGCTTTAGGGACGGCAGCTCTGGAAGACAGAGTTATTCAACACAAGATACAGGTGGGCCTTTACTGTTTTTGTCAACTGGTATCACTTTCTCCTCTTTTCTGTAACAAAACTCAAGAGGATCTGTCAAGGTACCCTTCCCAGCAAAAGAAAAGACAGAAAGTCTAATGAACAATCAAAACATTCAGTCTCAAGCACAGTGACATAAAAACAGTTGGACCCTATTAATTTTAACACCTGAATACTGAAAGGGATATAAGTAAATTCCTGTTATCTGGATTCTCAAGTCTTAGATTATAAAAAAAGTACGATCTCAAAGCTAGTTACTTCCCAAATTTAAAACAAGAAAAATAAATACATACAACTTTTCTGGAGGGCTGACCCACCAGATGCCAATGATTGCTATTTTATTACCCAATTGTCCCACCTGCTGGATGAAAAACAATAAAAGAGAGACTGGAAAAAAGATCACTTTTCCTACAGTGACCTTGAAGAGAAATTCCATGATTGTGATGTACTCTTAGGTCAGAAAGATCTAGAGTCAAATTCCACCTTTGCTACCTGTTAGTTCCATGAGCCAACACAAGTTATTAACTGATCTACCTTCATTTTGTCACCTTTTTTACTACAGTACGTAATGTAAAACATTTAATACTGTAATTGACAGGTAATAGTTATTAGATCAATAAAGCGACTATTTTTGCTCAAAATATGTTGTTTAAAACTGTATTAGGTTGCATTATATTGCTATACAAATTTTAACAAAAAATGATGTAACAGAAAAAGTATCATAAACTTGGGCAATGAAATCTTTAACTGTACACTGGACAAAAATTCTGTAAAAGATAATTCATTACACTTGTATGGATACAGAAACAAAGTTTTCCATAAGTAATGGATATTTCATAGTACAAACATTAACAAAGCTGAACTACTTCAGAAATAGAAAAAATATCCAATCAGTGACTATAACCAGCTTGCAACTTAACTTGCCAAAAATAACTGTATGAAGTAAGACTTATGGTCTTATTTCATTTTTCTAGACATAGAACTTCACAAAATTCAAGAACACCTATGAAAATAAAAATCCATCAGAGTATTTACTAATATCTGTAATCCAAACCAAAAGATTTGTAGAAGCCCAGTGTGGTGACAATGAAGACAGCTTGGTTAAAATGCAGACATGAAAGTCTACTATGTGTAAGTGGTAATCATATTGTTAGCATCATCAATGCCTGGACATTCCAAGCTTTTCCTGCTTTCATTAAACTCCCTTAGTTATGTTAAACATAGCACAGAATCACAGAAGATCTGGAATTGAGTCTGTTCTCAACCAAGGACATATCAATGCATTTCTAAAGTTGATTAAGGTGGGAGGCTGAGGCAGGAGGATAAGAAGTTCAGTTCCAGCTTGAGTAACTCACTGACTTTGTAAGACCCTGTCTCAGAACAAAAAATAAAAAGAGCTGAAAGTATAGCTCAATGCAAAGGTCCCGAGTTCAACCCTCAGTACAGCAGGAAATATATAAGAATTACATTTAAAACTATTCATATTCTTTAAATCATTTTCTAATGATTCAGAAGAAACAGTCTTTTCAACAAATTACACTGGTATAATTAGCTGTCTACAACCATAATAAAACTAGATTCCTACTCTCACACACATACATGAAAATAACAAAATGGACCTCAGATCTAATTAAGAGGTAAAACTATAAAAATCTTTTTAAAATATGAATAAATTTTTATGATCTTGGGTGACACAGTAGTTCTGATATATAACAGCAAAGCACAGGTGACAAAGGAAAAAACAGATCAAATGGACTCCATGAGAATTAATCTTTCCCATGTAGAGGCTAGATACTGTTAACTAGCTCATATCCAATAATAAGAAAAAGAAGAACTATCAGTCAATGGATACTTACTATGAACCAGACATGCTCTTCTTCATTTAATCCTCAAAAACACCCTGTGAGACAGGTATTATTTCTACTTTATAAATTAGAACGGCAAGGTATAGAACATTAGGAAATATATTGAAGGTCAACATCTGGTAATAGTGGAGCAGGGATTCAAAATCAATTTGATTCCAAAGTCATCATCACTATCCACCAGTGCCAAAAAAACAACTTTACAGTAGGTTTATTTATATTTTTAAGATACAATACATGGGGACATCCTGCTCTCAAAGCATGTTAAGAACTATTAGGTAGTATCTTCTCCAAACACATGTGTGTACATACACTTAGCATTTGGACAACTGATACAATTTCCCTTTCATCATCACTATTTCTCCTCTGTCTTTGGTTCCAGGTTCCAGGACACTTTTTCCGCTATTACTTAAAACACTGTAAAAAACCAAAAACTAGTTGCAATAATAGTCACAGGCAATGCTCAGTTCCCAGCACTCAGTTCTATGCGTCAGCAGAAATCTACAATTGTAACTCACACCATCCCCCTTACCTTCAGGTTGCTCCAGATTTATCTCATGCTGCAGGGAATAAACCTTTGCCCAAGGCAGAGCCAACCGTCCCTCCAGGCACAAACTCAGAAACTGGGCTTCAAAGTTTTTTGAATGTGACACACAGAAAACATAGTTTTCACTGACACACTAACGAAATATGTAGTAAAGTAAAATCAAATTTTAGTAAACAATACTACTTGGTACACACTGACATATTGCCTCCTTTCTTTTCTTTTTCTCCTTTCTTCTCTTTGTCTGTCCATCTGTCCATCCCTCTATTACTAGTCACAATTCAGTCAATTTCATGTTCAATATGTTAAAATCTAGTTTCTTAAACCATGAATGACAGTTAATGAAAATTACCTGCCTTCTCGTAAACAGAAATATTTCTACTCCCACTCACTGGACCTCAATGTGTATTTGCTGAACTGAACTAAAACAAAACAAGAAACATCAAGTAAAAACTCTGCTGCCATTTAAAAGCACATTTCAGTCACATCAACGGCAGCACATGGCTTTTCTCAAAGGGAAGCATTCAAGCAATAGTTTTGCATTAAAATATATGAATATAGTTGCTAATAAGACTTACTTTCTACCTCTGCAGTCATCTCCAAAGACCCAGCCCCTCCTCATAACCCTACTGATAAGGAATGGTCATCCAGGGAAGGGAGGAGAAAGTAAATGTTACAAGTTGATAATAGAAGTTCCAGCAACTTATTGATAATAAAAGTTCCACAGAGCAGACTTCAAGTCAAAGATTAAAAAGGTAATAGCAATCATACTGCCCTGCACTTCGTATACAAGAAGTGTATGTTCATAAAATCTGCTTAGTCATTTAAATATTTAAATTGTAAAGACTTAAAAATCCCCAAGAAGCTGACCAAAGATATACACGTCAGCAGCAATGCTGAGCCTGAACTATATAATGCAGTTTACTGCTGCCTTCTCTGTTCTGTTGCCATCTCAAATTTTTGTTTAGCCCCATCCCTAGCTGAACTGGATAAGGTGAACATTGGGACCTACATATACTTGGAAACAAGTTATTCATTCATTTATTCTTTTGGTATACATAATGACTTATATATTACATGCTAAAATTTTGTCATAAAATTTATAAAAGAAATTAAATTCATTTTTGAGTCTGAGGTTGTAAGTGACTTCAAAAAACTGCAAATTAAACATATATTAATTTAAAAAAACAAACAAAAAAGACACAAAGCAGAGACCTCAATGCTGGGAAAATAGCCAAAATGGAAAAATCTAATTGATGGGGCAAGAGATCTGCTCACACTCTTGAAATTCTGATGCACAAAAAACATATCTGGTATGTGACAAACCAGGAGATGGTATTTAAATTAATCACGGTAAAGTATTAGTTATTGAGAAATAGAGCTGTAGATAGTAATATGATCAGGATTTTACTAAAGATTTAAAATTCAGATACTGTAAGACAAATTTAAACTGTTTTAGTATAAACAATAACAGAATTGCTAACACCAAATAAAGAATTTTTACGGTTCTTTTAAGTTATAGATACTTAGATAGCTAAGTTTTTAAGGAGTTTCTGTGGATGGCTGAAAATTTAGGGATAATAAAGACAATAAGGACTTGAGTTCAATTATTTTACAAGGGGCCTACAGAACGTCCATCTGGCAATTATAATACCTTTTAACATATGGACTTCCAAATAATATACCCCCCCAAAAAATGCTAACTAATATTTTCAGGAAAGAAGAAAAACGAATACACTCATCTATTACATAACAAAAAACTTTAAATATATGAGCTTTCTTTCCTACTAACTCTCAGAAAAACTACTATATCAGTTTTGATACAACAAAATTAATCAAAGACCAAAGTCCTAGGCATTTGCTTCTGTCTTAGCATTTCCTCATTCACTTCTCTCTCCCAAGAAGGTCCTATACAATTCCCCGGTGTATCTGCAGATGGCCTACTTAATAACACATATCAAAAGAAGTCTCCTATCTTCTTCCTTTGAAGTCCCACAGAAAACACAGTCTACAACCATTCACAGTTTTTTTTAAACTTCTTTAGGTTTTGACTCTATTTTCAACTTTGAACCTTTCCTATACACTTATCAGACTTAAATCACAACTCATTATAGAGATTCACATATTGAGAAGCAGTACTATATACCCTTAGGATTAGAGAAGTCAAATATTAGAATCAAATACTGATTTTTTACATTTCTTTACCTCAGTTTTTTAAAATGGAAAAATGGGCATTATAATGGTAACTACATCACAAGGTTATGATAAAAATTAAAGTGATTTGTAATGATGTGTTAGCCATTATTAAAATTACTATTATCATCACCATCATTCTCTACAGTAGTCATGCTTTATACACAAAAGCTAAACAAATACCTTAAGTGAAATAATATTTTTAAAAATGTAAAGGTTCTTCATGAAATACATGGAGATTCAACACAAATGATCAAATCCATTATAAAAACAAGGCAGAAAATTCAACCACCTAAATTTGTTAAACTACATGAACAAAGAAAGTGAAAATGCTAAATAAAATTAACAGTCCAAAAAGTTTTATTCTGATAAAAAAGGAAAAGATAATTTGAAAAAGCTTGCCTGTTTTTGTATAGAAAATTTACCAAAAATGATTATTTCTAAAAAGTGACCTTAATTTCTAAACTATCCATAATATATTAAATTGTTTTACATATATTTACACATTTAGCCACTGTATCACTCATTTATTATTAACCATCTCACCTTGAAAGTAGCACAGTGTTAAGTCTAATTTACCCAACAAATGTAATCCCTAGCCCTAGCATTTAGGGGTTTAGTAAACAGATGCTTGTTTACTTTGTAAATATCCTTTGCAATTTTATATTTTATCTGCCTCTTCCTTTATTATCAGGCCAAATAACTATTTCTAATCACCACTATTTTGTCCTGAGGTTGATTTCATTTTCTTGATTTATGTTAGCTGCCCACCACATTACTAGTTGCTGGTGTTGACCCACAATTACAACGGGTCATAGACTATGAAACCTAAATAACCTCTTACCACAGATACTAGAATACTACAATACACTTTTGATAATACAGGAGGGTCAAACAAGTCTGATAACTGGCTGATCCTTGTCACAAATACACATGACTTACAAAGACCACTTCTACATGTGAGACTGGACTTACTTAGGTTTTAAGACATAATTCCTAAGGATTATTTATGAAAATAAAAATTAAAAGGTTCTATTTCTGTAATACACATCAGTAACCATGCCCGTTCTCATACAAGTTATGACTTAATTCTGAATATTTGTATATTTTACACAGAGCTTATAAGTAAGTTTTGTTAAAAGCTATTAAGCCCCAATCAGGGAATTTAAATTTCTCAAGCCCAGGCCTCCTAGTTTATCATCATTAACAAACGGATGTTGCAATAGCTCAGAGAATACATGCCTATCTGGTTTTACAGTTTAATACTAATTAGCAAATACTGTGATATTAGAACAGTCTTTATTCACCTCCCTTCCTATTTAAAAGGGAACACAGGACAAAAGAGAACATACGATCAAATTAAGAATTAGGGAAAAAAAACAAGTGGTAATGTCAGAAGAAATTATTTCATGTTTTAGGTATTTTCTCAAATATTCTAACATAACATATGTAATACGACCTTTATTTCATTTTCCTCAAAATATAAAAGGCAACCTTTTACTAACTACATAATTCTACACAGTAAATAATATTGCAACTATTCAGAACCCAAAACTGTTTCTAGCAGGCACAATGCAACCAATTCATACCTGTTCAATACATTTGAATTTCTAATTCAAGTGGAATTTAAGTGTTGATACAAAATATATTTTAAATAAAACAAGCTACATGTAATCATTAAAGTCATGACTTTCTTACTTACTTTATTAATAAAAGTTTGGGACTATAATGAAGTTTCTAATATCCTGCAGTAATTCAAACTAACATGGCTCATAAATGAAGCCATCAACCTAAAAGATGTTTTTGAAGTTATTTTTCTGGAACAAATCCTAATCAATTGCTAGAATAATCAATTTAAGAAAAACAAACAAAATGGTAGTTTAATTATCATGTAATTGGTTTTAAGAAAACTGAGGCAATACCTGCCAAAAGATTTACACAATTACTGAGTGCTTTTCCTTTCCCCTCAAACTACTTATTTCTCCTGATGTGTAAAAAGCACCTAAATTTGTTTTATAACAACAAATTTTCTAAGATATCTGAGGACAATAGAATATGTTAACTAGGTGAAATACATATTAAATGAAAAATATTAGCATGGTAGTATTTTCACCTTTATTGCCATTTTTAAATGTTCTAAATATAGTTAAAAGTTTTTACTATAATTCGATTATGTGGTGTAAAATCTACACAGTAAATGGCAGCAGGTGAAATATAACACTACACAGACACATGTTTTCTCTTTGTAAATTTAAAGAAATGTTAAGTTTTCAGAAGGAAGAAAAATATTACTTTTGTTTTGCCAACCAACACTTCAGTAAGGTCAAAAAGCAGCATATTTCATTTTCGTAGCTAAACAGAAAGGATTTTCACACAGAAGATGGAGTCAGAGCTCCGTGTGATCTGAAGCACTACTAATCTACACACAGAAACAATCAGCGACGACTGCAAAGCCTTTCTGGAAGCTGCATTTTCCCCTCACTAACAACCCAACCAGGGCAGCCACACAACATACTGCAGTATGTAAAGGACAAAGGAGAACCTGTTTAAACCAGAGAACCGCCCAGCTGCATGCAAACATACCAACAGAGGATTCAGAACGGGGAGATGGTATTACCTCTTTTATGTAATTCCCTCAGGGGAATATTGTCTCCTCCCCCGTCATAAGGCAAATAGGGATCAGAAGAAGCATCCATGATTAGAATTTTTAAAAAGAAGAAAAAGAAAAGCTAGCTAGCTTAAAAAGACAGTGGCATTTTTCCCACCCCTGCTGCAGCAGGCAGGGGAGATGCCATATTTGATGAGGCTTAGAACTGTAGTTCCACTTGCTGAAGCAACTGGGTTCTTCCACAGTCGATGATGTCATCAAAGGGAAATTATTCCAGCCTGGTTGCTACTGGCTACAATCTAGCAAGGCTTAGAGGCGGAACAGCCTTCTTATTCAGGTCCTGCTACGCGCAATGATGACTAAGCGCCAAGTATAACAGACAAAACCGGCTAGAGAATTTGAAAGCTCTCAGAATACAGTTTCAGTAGCATCGACCGACTGTCACCATAATAGAACAATAAGAACATTATTTCTTTTTGAAGACAAATGAAGAAAGTATACACTACAGAGACATGAAAAGGAAATTTTAAGAGAAGACAATGCTTCTTTTCATTTATGATATTGAAAAATAGGAGCAAAACTCCACTCAGGTTGTATGCTTTTCTAATATAAATGTACTAATTTTATGCAGTGGTGTCATATGAATCATAATAATAAAAACTTAAAACATACTAAAGGTTTCTCAGGAGACTCGTTTTTATCTTATCTAAAAATATACACCAGTCTTCAACTCATCTACAGAGTTGAAGTGTTTTATCTCACTAATCCTCTCCAGCAGCCTCTTGTTTCCTTCCTTTAAGGAACTAGCTAGTAAGACACTTAAGCTTTGAAGGAGAGAAGAGAAATTTACCAACCTACTAAATAACAAATACTACACATGGTAATCCAGAGATTTCTCATTCCTTTGCTACCCATAAAAATATTTTGTATTAATAAAATATAGTAAAATACATTTCAAAGCTAGGTATTCCAATTGTATCTGACAATTTTTAAGAAATTTAGAAATAAAAATTTATTTAAACTTATTCCAAACAAAACTGATCTTCTTTCGTGGTCAGAGTACACAATTGTATAGCTACTTCTTAATATAGCACCTCTAGACTGAAATATTCTCCTGAAATGCCTACTATGTCACACACACACACACACACACACACACACACACACACACACACACACACATTATTATCTGAGATAATTCCACAGAACAAGGAGTTCGTATAAAATATTTTTGTTTTTTCTTAATTTTTCATGAGTAAGTAAATTTGTCACTTGTGATTCTTTGGTATGTTTTATTATAAGATATTTCTAAATATATATATATATTATTATGACATTTGTAAGTGATCTGGGGTTTTTTTGTTTTATTTTTGGTTTTTTGTTTTTTGGGGGGTTTTTTTTGGAGTTTTTTTGGCTTTCCTAAGCTAGGGGTTAAACTTTGGAACACATGCTGGACAAGTTCTGTGCCAAAGAGCCAAAACTCCAACCCCAGTGATCTAGGAGATTTTGGACATTGTTTATGTTCCTTCATGTCTCTACACGAGAAGAAAAACCTCTCTACAAGTTTTCCCAGTATTTGTTGACACTCTCCTAACTTGTTTTTCCTGATCTACAACTTGTTCATATAGAACAAAAATGGCAATTAGACTAACTTAAGAGTATTTCCCCCACAAAAAAAGTATCCTCCCTATAAAAAAAAAATTAACACTGCATTAAGTGAAAGTTTAACGCTGATATTTATCTCTGAAGATCAATTTTGTGGATATAATGAACAGAGTAAATTTCTCAATAAGATACATCAAACTTCACTATTATTGTCACTGATAGATGAGACAGAATTTAAAAGGCAGGTTGCATTCAGTATTTACATAGTTATATACACTACTCTGATTTTTAAAAACAAATATATCACTTCTCTAACACTAAATGTGAACTTTTAAAACACTTCGAATGTAAGCAAATCTCTCATGAAGGTACATAGGAATCACATTTTCTTAAAGTAAAAGGATTCCTTTGCTTAGCACAGTGCTGCATACCTGTAATCTCAGCTACTCTAGAGGGAGGCTGAAACACAAAGATGGAAAGCTGGAAGATCAGCCTGGGAAATCAGCAAGGGATTACCTCAGGGGTAAAGCACTGGTCAGGAATGCATGAGGCCCTGGGTGCAATCCCAGTACAACAAAGAAAAAAACAAACAAAAACTCGGTTACTTAGGTTAAATGTTTTTCAGTCATACTTTAGAAAAAGTAAATGGTACACTGGAAGATGTAAAAAAGAGAGTTTGACACAGATTAGGTATTACTAGGTTAATAAACTGAATTATCATCAAAGTAAGGTTTCAGTAAGAGAGTAGGAGACAAACTCAAGAACGCATTCATGTGTTTAGCTAGGAGAAAATACTTTGAATAGAATCCCTGAAGAAGCAAAACACTAATATGGTAGCACACTTAGGACTTAAAAATTCATAAACAGAAGACATTTCCACTTTCAGAGGCACCCTAAAATCTAATCTCAACTTGATATAAGATTCCCGATAAATCCCAATTTCTCCAACTTGTGGGCCTACATCTGTAAATAAGGGAAGCAATTCAGATGACAATATAATGGTTCCACTGAAGATTCAAGGAATATCCAACCTTAGTGTTAACAGCTGTTTAAAGGTTTTAAAATAATTTGCCTTTAAGGAGGATTGTGACGTGAGTTTGAGGCTGAGCTCAGGGCCAGCCTGAACCACAAAAGCGAGACCCTGTCTCAAAAAACCTAAAAAAAATAAAATAAAATAAAATAATTTGCCTTTAGATATAATTAATTTACAGAAAATACAAGAACAGAGAAACATGTGAAATGAAAACTAAAGGCTGAGGAAATGCACATATAAAAACCCAAGGTAGAAAACAAATGACCTGATTTATTCAACAAATAAATAGCAAGGCTAAAAGGGGAAATGAGAGGGTACACATGGACAGCAACTATACAGTTTGAAAACAAAAGATACAACAGATATGATGTACAATTTTTATGAAAAAATTGAGGAAAGATGAGACAAGATACTTGATTTTAAGGAATTATTAATATTTTAAAAGGATAATAGCTTTTAAATGAACCTAGATCTTTTAGGTATAGTGAAATATATATAAAATATTTCACACATTGCAAAATAAACAAGAAGGGGCAGATATTAAACAAACAGGTCATGAGTTGATCATTATTTTAGCTAAGTACTGAAAACAAGAAGGTATCTTCTCTACTTCTGGATTTCTGTACAATAACAAAGACCTTTTAAATGCATTTATGTGAGATAAGTCTTAATAAAAATTGTATTTTTACCCCCCAAACAACATATATATATTACTGGAAAGAGCAGGTTAACAACTCTAGCCTTACAGATGGGTGGAAGGGGCTGAAGGGTAAGGGAATGAGGAAAAAATTAGGAATCGAGATATGTCATGTAAAGGTACAAATTCTCAACGATGAATGAAATCCTAATGTATACCTAACATGTACCAATAAAATCAATAAACAACAAAAAATTTTTTTTTAAACTCCTACAACTTATAGTTGGTTACTGGCTACTACAGATTTACTTGTGGGTGTTATGTGGCACTAAGCTTTAACCTATTCTTAGTTCTCATACCTAAGAAAAGGCAGCAGGATGGGGCCGGGGAGTTAGCTCAGTGGTTCTGGCGCCTGTCTTGCAAGCGCAAGGGCCCGGGTTCGATTCCCCGGTAACCACATAACAATACTGGGTGTGGGACACCCAGCAGCAACCAGTACCACATACCACAGTGCCGGGTGTGGTGGCTCACGCCTGTAATCCCAGCACTCGGAAGGCAGAGGCAGGAGGATTGTGATGTGAGTTGGAGGCTGAGCTCAGGGCCAGCCTGAACCACAAAGCGAGACCTTGTCTCAAAAAACCTAAAAAAAGAAAAAAAAAAAAAAAAAAAAAAAAAAAAAAAAAAAAAAAAAAAAAAAAAAAAAAAAAAAAAAAAAAAAAAAAAAAAAAAAAAAAAAAAAAAAAAAAAAAAGAAAAAAAAAGAAAAGGCAGCAGGAGAGAAAACAGACATAGCAAAACTTTCAGTGACAATCAATTCAAGATGGATCACTGTAAAGTCAGTATAGCACAAAAGGAAGTTGAGAAATCAAAGAAAAATAAGTTAAAAAATAAATTGAAAATATTAAAAAATTTTTGAGACTAAGGTAGTCTCAACACATATCACTAGTAGAGCATGTGCTTAGCATGTGCAAAGCCTTGGATTAAACCTCTAGTATAAAATGAATTTTTAGTTAATTTAAATTTAGAAAATGAAAATTGTATAATATTTATATCTAATAAAAAGTTTTATGTTAGACTATTCAAATCTCAAGTAACAATACGGTATTAAAAACATCAAGTTTTATTTTTCTTTCACAAACATCACATAATGATTATTCTTCAAAAATCAGAACCAAATAGAGTCAGCATTTTTTTAGATACCTGAGTATTTCCTTTTCAAAGAATTTGTCAGATATATTCAATTTATGGACACAAGCTGCTTAAAAGACCAAACAAAAGATTTTATAGTTCTAACTTTCAGAAACTCTTGAACCCAAATGTATCAATATATATTTATCCCATCAAAGGATATGTTTATTTTTAAACTTATTAAAATTTTTAAATTTTTAATTTCAACTATATGATTATAAGAATCAATAAATACACATAGATTAAAAAGGCTGAAAAATAAGAGAATTTAAAAAGGAATGTATACTAACTCTAATCAAAAAACTGAAAAAGTAATAAAAGTAAATTAAAAAGTAAAAAAAAAATTGGAAGTAGTCATTTAAAAAATAAAAGTGATTCAATTCAGCACAATATACCCAAATCAAAGTACACAAATCAAAAACTGACAAAGAAGTAGTGCTAGGTAATATTCATAAACACAAGGAAAAATTCCTAACATATCACTACAAATATTAATAGAAACCAGGAAAAAAGTCAAAAAGGAAAACAGATTATTTCAACAGACAAAAAAAACCTTATCTAATGGACATATAGACAACACTATAAACAAAAAAAATCATACACATTCATCCACCGTCTTCCCCATCCCCCAGCATATACATATAGGATATTTATAAAAGTTGTCTTTCCTGGGCCACAAAGCAAGTTGTAAAGAATTTCAATAAACTGAAATTATCTGATGTTTATTCTCTGATTACAATGAAAATAATGTTATAAATTAAAAGAAATTCTTCATGTCTGGAAATCATGAATTGTATGTGTAAGTAACCTATATGTCAAAGTATACATCCCTCTAAAAGTTAAAAATGATTTATTTATTAATAGTAGTGATAATAAAGGCTACAGCAATAAAGATAAAATAGTATCTGCAAAGAAATATATAGCTTTTCAATATATTTAGCAGAAGCCTAAAACTAAGGAGCTAACCAAGAAGTTAAAAAAATAATACAGCAAAATAAACCAAAAAAATGATCAGAAATTGATGAGACAGATAATAATAAAAAAGAATATTAGCAAAACTCATTTACTGCAAAAAGATATCAGTAAGAGGAATAAGGGAAAATGAGAGAGATGAGGAAGGAGAGAAGGAACACAATGGGGGATGGCAGAGGAAGGAATGGAAAGAGAAAAAAGAAAAGGAACTTGCGGGAGAAACAAATAACCATTGTCAGGCCAGGGATTTAGCTCAGTGATTCCAGCACCGGCCTTACAAGCGCAAAGTTCCGAGTTTGATTCCCAGTAACCACATATCACAAGGTGTGGTGACACACCCATCAGCAATCAGTACCACATGCCACAATGCCAGGCGGGCGTGGAACCTCATGAATGTAATCCCAGCACTTGGGAGGCAGAGGCAAGACTGCAGTAAATTCAAGACATTCCTGGGCTACATGGTGAGCTCAGGGCCAGCCTGAACTACAAAGGTGATACCCTGTCTCAAAAAACAAAACAAAACAACAACAACAAAAAACACCAAATAACCATTATTAGTACAAAAATACCAGTAATACAGAATGCTAGACAGATCCTTCTACAGATAGGCCCTTCACATACATCACAGGTGGACTATACAAAATGGTTTTCTTAGGAAGTGATGCTGGAGCATCCAGCTATCTATACTTAAAATTAAGTATAATCTAAAACACACATGTATCATTCAGATGATTACTGATCTAAAGGTAAAAAGCAAATACAACTCTTACAAAATGACACAGGAATATATCTTCATGATCTTAGGATACCTCAACATTTTTCTTAAAACACAGAAAAACATAAGCCAGCTAACAGAAGATTAATATATAAGAACATTACAATTAAGAATGTTTGTTCATAGTATGTCCATCAGAAGAATAGATTATTCATAGCACCTATACCAAACAAAAGGTTTATATCTAGAAATTAAAGAAATTCAGTAAGTCCCTAAGAAGACCAACAACTTCAATAGAAAGACAGACAAATGACCTGTTGGGTATTTCATTTCAGTGGCTGACTGCATCAAGTGGTTGGTGAATTTAGAGCAATGCAAGCTTTGACAGATTCTTGGTCTGAATGCATCTGGAACACCACTAAGGAAATCGTAACCTTTGACCCAGCAAGTTCACACCAAGAAAAAATGAGCTGTGTGCATGCACATACCAGATACAGGTATAGTATTTAAGGAAGAACTGTTTGTAACCACTAGAAACTGTTAAAAACTTAAGGATTTATCAAAAGTAAAATGAATGGGCACACTATAGTGTGTTCATAATAAAGAGTGATATGGACCAGACAAAAAATCACAAACAGCTACAATGAAAACCACACTGCATGAAAGCAAGAAACTGCATATAACTGAATTATTTCATTCATTTAACTCCAAAAATCAGTAAAATAACTTATATTGCTATAGTGTATATAATAAGAGGTCCGAATAATAACGTAATAAAGTGAACAAAGAGAAAACTAATAACCTTTAAATGAAGAAGAAGGGGTTGTGATCAGGGAAGTACATGCAGGTGGCTTCTGAAACACAGCTATGCTTTATTTTCTGAACATTCAAGGACTACAAAAATGTATGTTTTATAGTAACTCATTAAGCTGTACAATTACGTTTTATGGATCTCATGATATTTGTCTGAAAGTCTGAGTTAGACATTTACCTTAAATATCCCTTAATTCTATCAATATTTATGGTGGATTTCATTTTTTCCTTGCCTAAAGCACTCTAAATTTAATCTTATTTACCATCTTAATCAGTCATAGGTAACAAGTTTCATGATTATCTACAATGACTTTCATTTCTTCTAACCACTGCTTGTAAGAAATTTACTCTAAGTATTGTCAACTCTTCTCCCAAGAACAGTTCATAGACATGCATGGGAGAAAATTTAATATATCATGTCATGATACTCAAGTGACAAAAATAGAATGAACAGTATATACACAAAAAAGTTGCTTATTGGCTTAAATTTTAATTAATTTTCTTTGGACTTTTTTTTTTTTTTTTTTTTTTTTTTTTT
>PVIR01024801.1:0-25453 GCA_004026965.1 Petromus typicus | reverse complement strand
TGTCTGAGAATTTAACAACAAATGAAGCAAATGAACTGTCTTTCCTGATCTTTCTGATTCACTCAGTGAGCAATGTCATGATTGAAAAACAGAGCTCATGGAATAATGTAAGAAAAACAGACAAGACAAATAAAAATAACAACAAATCCCGGAGGAATCAAGTGTGTTTACACCGTTTACACCAATTTTTTTAAAGCAACATTATTACCATACTTCCAAAAGTCTTGGGAGCTGAAAAACATACTTGTAGGCTCCTTGTGAAAATGAACTACATGAGACCAAGCTCATTGCACTTTTAAAATCCTATTTTTCTTTACTTGTCATGTTTTTGGAAAATGTTGCATTCATAAAACTTTTAATTTCTATTGTTATTATTTAGAGAAAATTTAACTTACTTGTTCATCACAACATTTGCCTTCTTCAACATTATCTTAAGTCTAAAAAAATATTTTGAACGACTGAAATAGTATAAAATGCATAAACAATAGAAAATACATTAATTTATAGTTGTTTGTCCCACAGTGTCATGGCTCATATAGCATTAAATGTCAATTAGAGATAATATAATACCAATACTGCATAGTGAATAAAAACTGAACATTCTCACCCTCTTGTTTTGGCTTAGCTTTTGCTCCACCATTAGTAACTTAATTAAGTAACTACTAGTCTGTGAAGAAATGTACTTTGTGTTCTCAATTTCAGTTGCTTCTTTTATTTCTACTACCAGATTGTGGGAGGAATAGGTTTTTAATATGTGTGAAGTTGATTGAAGAATATACAGTCACAACAAATAATAATAAAACACAAAATTGGAAGATAGTATAAATCAATATAGTTTGAACTCACAATCCATATAATAATGCCTATATCAAGTACTTCAGATGAAAATCATACAATTGACATTGTAATGAATGCAAAGTATCTCCACTGACAGAATATATGTATATAATTTTATATATGCATAATTTTTTGAACACATGAGATTCACATTCACCTTAGGTAGTAAATACATGTGCCATAGATGTATTTCCAAGTTTTACTATGCACTACTATAAAATATGTCTTTCATACTCCTTCAAATTTTATTGAGAGTAGAATATCTCAAGATGTAATGTATGTTTTTTTTAAGGCTGTATTGGTTCGCTGTTGATGCCATAAGGGTCATTACTAATTATTAGCTGAGAACTATAGAAATCATTATGCTATATTTCCAGAGTTCTTCAGTTCAGCAGGAATCTCAGTGATAAAATTAATCTGTCAATAGGGTTCTGATTCCAGAAGAGACTCCACAGAGAATCTATTTATTTGTACTTTGTGTTAGGTAGTAATGTTGGCATTCAGCGCCTGCTTGGGTCTTGCAGCTCCTTTTCTGTTTTCATGTCTTTGCTATACAGACTTATGTAATCAAATTGGATCATTCCAAAGAATCCAGAATATATTCTATATCTTAAATTCTTTATTTCCATCATTCTTTGGGACTCACTTTGCTAGAGATTAGGTCACACACATCTCTAGAGGAAGGGAAATTATTCTACCTACCCTGGGAACAACATGGTTTAATTCATTCACTAACTCAGTGGAGAATCTCAGTATTTCCAATGACTCCATTCCATAGAGGTTACTTGACCTGGTTTTGTCTTCCCCTAGATTGAAAATTTACTTTTCAAAAGTAATTCTTTCTTCAAACTTCTAGTAGCGCTGCAAATATTTTCACATAATCATCGCTATATAAATATTTGAAGAATAAAAATAATTTAGTTTCTAGCAGAACAGTTATTTTACAAGCATGAATGCTTTGACAAATACTAGCCCATTTAAACATAAAAGCAATATCACCTGCAAAAATAAGAATAAATATTAACTGCACATTAATATTAAAAATGTCATTTTTTCTAAATAAATTTACAATAAAATAAATTATTTCATTGTAGGGTTGAGTGGCTCTTCTGAAATTTATGTAAAATCCTCTTACACATTTCTTTTAGTGCTTCCTTTAAATATTGAAAGTGAGATACATACAGATCTAATGGTGACAAATTAAGTTATTTTTCACTTCAGATCTCAGCGAGACCCTGTCTCAAAAAACCTAAAAAAAAAAAAAAAAAAAAAAAAAAAAGATATCCTTTACAGTCAGGACTTCTAGACAATGCATTAACATTTATGACAGACATCTACAAAATACCATTAAGTTTAAAAAATTAAATTCATATTTCATTATTGGAGAGTTTTTAATATCTCTAATACTTTTCAAAAGGTTTTCATGTTGGAAGAACAATGCCAGCAGAATTATGAGAGCAATTTAAGGAAGGTTTAATCGATTTAGACACCCCCTCAGTCTGGTGGGAAACTCTGGAAACACTTGTCCAACTTCTGTTTTGTTAACTGGAGCAAAAGTAAGAAGATCTTTTCATTATCACTTTTCCCTGAAAAGATCTTAGCCAGGACCTTTTACAGTCTAATTCAATTAAAACATATTAAACCATATTTTATTTGTATCTGTTATTTTTTTATCATTTAAGAGCATTAATATGTTACACATAATTCAAATTATATAAAGGGCAAAAGACTCCCTGTATAATAAAATTATATTTCAGCAATGCAGTTACATTTTGCATATTTAAGTTTAGTTATAATTGTTTTCTATTTTTCTTGTCAGAATTGTTATATATATATGTATATATATATGTGTGTGTGTGTGTATTATGCTTATTTATATATATGTGAAAATGTAAATAATATTTGCAATTATTATAATATATTAATGTTATATGTACAGTATATATGTATATATACACCATGTATATATACATATGTAATATATTATACATATAATACACATATGTATAATATATACATATATACATATATGTATATATATACTGTGCGATATATATGTGCATATATACATATATATACATTTATATACATATATAAACGTATACATATATATATGTTTCTTACCAGCTTAACAGTGCTTTTCTAAGTCATCATGAAATCTCATTTGGAATGTTTCTCCAGTTTCTCAGTCTCTCCTCTTTTTTTTTTTTTTTTTTTTAGGTTTTTTGAGACAGGGTTTCGCTTTGTGGTTCAGGCTGGCCCTGAGCTCAGCCTCCAACTCACATCACAGCAATTCTCCTGCCTCTGCCTCCCGAGTGCTGGGATTACAGGCGTGAGCCACCACGCCCGGCACTGTGGTATGTGGTACTGGTTGCTGCTGGGCGTGAGTCTCCACATCCAGTATGGTATGTGGTTACCGGGGAATCGAACCTGGGCCCTTGCGTTTGTAAGACAGGCGCCGGAACCACTGAGCTAACTCCCCGGCCCTCTCAGTCTCTCCTTTTTTGTACCTTTCAATTCTATTCTCAATAAGGCAAACAGGGGGATTCGTATTAATCGTAAGAAAAGTGACAACGTGTCTCCCAATGTTCACCACTATCTCCTCACACCAGTCACTGTATATCGTTTTCACTTCATACTCTCTCCCTTCCCTATTTCCTATATTAAACTATGTTAGCTATTAAATATTTTGTTTGTTTTGTTCAGTTTTTGGTCAACCATAATATTCATTTTGTGAGTTCATGGCCTTGAGTTATGTGGCTTCCTCAGCCTCACTCATAAAATGTTACACGAGCTTCCTATCCTTCCAGTTGATCTACTTTATACCAACACCTGCACTGCTCACTGCTAATCTGCCTCCCCGCCGTGCCTTGGTGTCACTTCCCCATCTGCTTCCTTTAATATTCCTCCTAAAATTTGTCATCTGGATTGACACGCATTCTTTCTTTCTTTCTTTCTTTCTTTCTTTCTTTCTTTCTTTCTTTCTTTTTTTTTTTGAGACAGGATCTCGTTTTTGTAATTTAAACTGGCGCAGAACTCAGCCTTGAACTCACAGTAATCCTCCTGCCTCTGCCTCCCAAGTGCTGAGATTATAGGCGTGAGCCACCATGCTCTGCATTGTGGTATGTGGTATTGATTGCTGGTGTGCCTAAGTCTCTATGCCCTAAATTGTTGTATGTGGTGACCAAGGATCGAACCTGGATCCTTGTGTTTACAAGGCAAGAACCGAAACCACTGAGCCAAATTCCTGGCCCACGCTTTCATTTTTCTATTGCCAATTTACCACTGATAAAATATGTAGTAACTATATCTAAACATTGGTTGAAGGGATTATACAATACACAAAAGTTACTAACTTTTCTCCCATCAGAGGAGTAGCCTATCTAGAGAATTCAAACTGAATATGTTGGACCATTGTGTTTGTACTAAAGTTTTGGTGGAGGCATTGTGAAAATTTGTCTACAAAATTCTTATGACAATTTTGCATAATACAGCAGAACTGAGTAGTGATGACAGAATGTAAAGTCAACAAAAACAAAAACCCTGACTCTTCCTAGAAAAACTATTGTTCATCTAAATTATTTTCATTCTATAATGATCATTTATCAAGTAAGTAAGGAAATTTATTATAGTACTTGATATGTTATTGAAGCAATTATAATGAGTGTTTGATAATTTGTGAGAGGCTTCTATTAAATCATGGGCATGATTTGGCATTATATGAAAATTAGTAGCAATTTAAAGAGACTTTTAACATCTCTGGTCATTGGCAAGAATCTCACTGGTATATTGACAGAAAACACCAGAGAACAGCCTTTTAATGAAAACATTTACAGAGATCTCTTAAAGGTGAAAGGAAAGAAATTTGGACTGGAGATCACATTTCACCGAGATATATTTCTTTTTATCTTTCTTTTGTCAGAACTCATATGGTGAAGAACATGTGATGCCTAGTTCCAGAGATCAATTAAATATTTAATGAGAACGAGCACTAATTGGTAGGAAATGTTCTCATTGATTGTTTCTTAACCAGTCAGTAATTGCATATAAAAGTCATATATTAGGAACTTAATGAGCAAAACAAATGACTCTGCCAAAAATGGCATACAATTATCTCAGGATTTATATCACTGCCATCCCCTATGAGTTTGAGACCTTAGTAGAGAGAACTGTAAATTTAAATGAACAATTTGTATCACTCTTTCAGTTCTATTCTATAGTTCAATTGATAAAAAGAAACAAATATTCTTTATTATTTCTTTACTCTGTGTAGGACATTTTAAAAGATGTGTTTTACTAACCCAGTTCTCTGAAAAGAAATCAATATGATAAATGAAGTAAGATGAAATCCTAGGTGGGAACTGAATTAAATAGTCAATAACTACATGTTTTCCTGTGGAAATCTTTATTATATTTATGTAAGTTTATTTAATAGGGGATGGAACAAAATGAAACTATTTTTATTTCATGCTCAATTATTTTTCATTTTGTGATAACCCTGACAAATTAGTACCATTTCGTTTTTATTATTTGGCTTAGTAAAATATTATAAAGGAATGTTATTGATGTCTACCTTACAGGTTAAGAAATAGAATTTATCCACCCTTTGATGTCCAAGCAATGATAAATCATTGATCCTTTCACTTTGCTATATTGATAGTATCTCTTTATTGGATTGTTTGATGGCCTGACAAATAAGTATATAACATTACCAACCAGAATTTAGATTTCTCCATTTTTAAAATTTGCTGTGCTGTTTGGGGTATCTAGATTTACTTATTTTTATTGAAATATATTTGATTTAGAACCTGTGAGAAAGATTTAGAACCTGAAATGTTATCCTGAATCTGCATTAGTCCCTTTGCAAAGTCATTGCAAACTCAGATTGTGGGTAAAATATATTCAGAAGAAAATGCGATTGAAGTCTACATAGGAGGACAGTTTTCACAGAAGTCATGGAATACTTGGTTTGTGGCTTTTAACATTTTCTTTCTTCTTTATAAATAATCAATTTTCATTCCATTATGAAGGTAAAAATTATAATTTAATTTGATTACTTTTTAAACTAATTTGAAATAATTGTTTAAATAATGCCACTTTTAAGTTATATGGTTACTCACTTGTGATGGAAGAAAGGCAGTATAATAGCCTCTCTTTTCTATTAATCACATGGTTTCTAAAAAATTAATTGGTTTCTTCTTTCATAAGTTGATTACTTTTTACATTGGTAGAAAACTATAGATTTGTGAGGTTTTAATCTATTATGATTCCTATCCATGCTGGAGTTCCATCTGGCCTATCTTTGAAGTATGAAGTTTCTACACATTAGTATCATATGCATAGTATGTATCATATGATTTAAAATTTAATTAATTAAGCTGTTGAATTTGTATGAGATGATATAATGTTTGAAATAATATCTTGTTCTCTAGAGAGCTCACTAGACAGAAATGTGTACCAATACCCTTGGATGTGACACTGTAAAAATGCATCATGTGGATCATTGTCATTAAAAACTAATAGTTTAGATGAGTTCAGTATACAATTTTCGGTAATTCTACTTCCCAACCAGCTGCACATTCTAGTTCCTAGGTATTACAAGCATGTTATAGATATCACTATGTTTTTAACTAATAAAATAAAATGTAGGACCATTTGACACAATTCTTAGTGGAAATCTGTCCAGATTGGGAGTTATACTCCTGGTCTTTCCAGAATGTGTCCCTGAATGTACCAAGTAGACACTGAGAATTGAGAACACTATAAAGACTTTCATGCAACTCATGGGGAAAAAAAAATAATTTCATGGATTATTTCAAAGTATGATTTCTGAAGGGATTTCTTCATGTTAAATATCAAATTATTGTTTAGATATTAAAAATGAAAGCAAGATACTTTGATACAAAGAAATAATCTAATGAGTCTAATTGCTCCACTAAATCTGAGATGATGATATGGATAAAATCATGAGAGATAAAGAGAAAAGATTGCTTGTGACTAAGAAAACTTTAATAGCACGATAAACAATAAATTTAGATGTACTGTATGAATTTAACATATAGTTTTAAAGGTAAAAATAAATACAATAAGAACATAAAAATTAAGATTTTTATTAGGAAAATAAACACTTATTTGTTGATATTCTATTCTTATATTTAAACTGCACTTCACGTTATGATGTTTCCACCCATACTGTAGACTTACGGAAGCCAAGCTGACTTCTGAGAGAGCATCTCTGAAGTACAATTGTTAAAGAAATCATCAACCAGCAATATACAAGCAAATTAATCTTGTGTTCCATGTTAGGAACAAATGTTACAAATCAAGGAGACTTCTGATTGAAGAGAAGAAAGGAAAAGCTTGAAGTAGAATAGAAATATATAAAATTAATATCCAGAGGTTTTTTTAACTAAATATTTGTGTGTATATATATATATATATATATATATATATATATATATATATATATATATATTTTTTTTTTTTTAGGTTTTTTGAGACAGGGTCTCACTTTTTGTGGTTCAGGCTGGCCCTGAGCTCAGCCTCAAACTCACATCACAGCAATCCTCCTGCCTCTGCCTCCCTAGTGCTGGGATTACAGGCGTGAGCCACCACGCCCGGCACTGTGGTATGTGGTACTGGTTGCTGCTGGGTGTGGGTCTCCACGCCCAGTATTGTTATTTGGTTACCGGGGAATCGAACCCGGGTCCTTGCGCTTGCAAGACAGGCGCCGGAACCACTGAGCTAACTCCCCGGCCCCCTATTTGTATATTTCTGAACACTGATATTAATATATATTTTCCAAAAATATGACATGAAATATTTATATGAACAATCTTGGTAATCTTATTTTTTCATAGCAAGTTTCTCTAATATATGTAGGAGCAAGTAATAATGACTTCATTTAACCCAAAGAAATATTGAGACTTAGAGAAATTTGTGATAGTGAAAACAATATAAACTAATGAATATTGATTGAAAATGCCCTTCTCTTTGAAAGAAACACAAAAGTACAAAATTTTACTATTCCAATACCAATATCATATAATAACATAAATGTATCATTTATAATGTCACGTTAACATATCATTGAGAGTAGTTGACAATAATTTATGTGAACATTATTATTTTTCAATATTGTCAAGGATAATTTCAAAAAATTAAGTAGAGTAACTAATATAAAAATATGACTTATTTCAAATTGACAAATCAGTTTTTGCAGAAGTATACTATTAGTTTAAGAAATACCTGGAAGTTAAAGAATTTTGCACTGGGTAGAAAATGTAAATTTTTTTTTTCATTATGCAACATATTTTCAGGGGAAAAGTAAGGAAAAACTGATTTTTTCTCACAGTTTAAGAATTTCAGCAACAATTCTATTTTTGTTCAGAGAAATTTTTGGACCCTTTTGAAATCATATCTGTGTCCACAGTTCTGTCCTACAATGTCACAATGACTTGAATGTCAGTTTTTAAAAGTGAGAAAGAAGATTCAGGGTAACATGATTATATGTTGAGCAGAGAAATACTTTTCCTTCTAAGCCCCATTGGACTTTCATGGTAACTGTAGCTTTTCTTCTTTTGGGAGAGATTATTTTTTTCTATTTTTTCTCTTGTTGAAAAATATAGTACATTTTTTTTCTTCATTCACTCTGACATACTCATATGCTCTATGCAAACCATAAGAACATAGAATACATTAAGATATTAAGCATTTATCATTTTAATTTGAAACAGATTAGCAGTGACTATGAGGCAGTAATTTATTTAATTAAAAAATAATGCTATAAATTTATTATTAGAGTTAAATATGAATATTTTCATTTTTTCTTTTATAATTGATCAACCTTGACAGAAATAACACTGAAACTAATTAAGAGTTAATAATAATTGACCTCATGTAACTGAAATATTTCTTTTTAATTTACATATCACATTACAAACACTCTATTTGGAAAGTATTTGCTAATTATGTCCTCATTTTACAAAACAAAATACTCACTTCCTGTAGATGATCATCTTATTGTCCAAGGCTTTACCATTAGTGAGAAACTGAGCTACAATTTTTATTGATATCATCAGGGGAAAGAAAGTCTAGTTTGGGAGAACTAACAGATGTGGGCTCTACATACTTCTGGTGAGCAGGTCCCACTGCTACTTGTACCAATCCAGTCACTTCTGGCTAGCCTTGCATCTTAATGCCCCCGGCAAAGGATGACTCAGATATCTACCAAAGCATCTAGTTGACTGAACATGAGGGCAGTATTCAAGTAAGAGGCAAGCTGAGAAGAATGAGCTGCTTCAGATAGAAATAAACAGATGCTCTAACTTTAGTCTTCGGCAAGTTAAAGCCTAGTTTTTTCCAGCACCATTTGTTAAAGAGGTTATCTTTCCTCCATTGAGGATTATTGGCTCTGTTGTAAAAAATGAGGCAATTCAGTGTATCCGCAGTAGTTTCTGGATTTTTTAATCTGCTCCATTGATCCTCAGGTCTGTTACTTTGCCAGTACCATACAGTTTTTATCACAGATGCTTTATAGTATAGTTTCAGGTTTGGGATTGTAATACCCCCTATCATGTTCCTGTTGCACAGAATTACTTTGGCTACTATTGCTTCCTGGAGTGACAGAGTTGGAGAAGTAACCTAGTGTGGTACTGTTTTGGGAAGGTGGTGATTATATGAGATGGGGCCACAGAACACTTAGACTATAGCTTCCCACCAGGATGGAAAAGTTATCTTGTCACAAGACCTGGTGTGAGACTCAGAAAAGTAGACTGAGCTCAGTATATAACCTAGTGATGAATATAAATCACTGAAATAAAGACTTAAAAAAATCAATATAAGAATCAATGAGTTGAAGATAATTACTTTTTAAAATATAAACAAAATAGACTAATCTCTTAGCCAACCTTATGGAAAAAGGAAAAACAGACAAAAAACAATGAAATTTGAGACAAAAATGTGAAACAATGATAGGCACTACCAAAAATCCAGAAAATTATCACATAGCAACTATTTCTTAAAACTGGAGAACTAAGAAGAAATGTATATATTCCTAGATACATATGAATGAACAAAACTGAACAAAAAGTTATAATCATTAATAATCCAGTAACCATTAATGACATTGAAGCATTGATATGTACTTGACTAAGAAAAGCTCAGGACCTGATGATTTTGCTGCTGAATTCTATAAGAAATTCAGGGAAATCCAGTACCAATATTCTATAAAACTTTTCATTAAATCAAAAGGGATGGAATATGACCAAAGTCATTCCTAGAAGTTAGCATAACCTAGATTCCTGAATTAAGACCATGATGTAACCAAAAAATTGGAACTACAAGCCAATTTCTCTAATGAACATAAATGCCAGAATCCTCAAGAAGCTACTGGCAATCAGCAGACAATAAATTATCAAAAATACCATATACTATGACCAAGTAAACCTGTCCCAAGAATGCAAGGATGGCCCCACATGCACAAGCCAGTAAATGTATTCCATCACAGAAACAGAAACAAGGACAGTAATTGCATAATCATGTCAATAGATACTTTCACAACACCTGACATGCATTAAGAGAAAAAACAATTGAGGAGGATAAATAAAATAAGTATAGAGATAAGAGAGGGACTCAACATAGCTGACTGTGGGAGGAGGAATTTTGGACCCACTGGAGGAATGAACTAAAAACATCAGTAACTGGAAGAAAGAGAGGGACACACTTCCTGATGCCAAAATCAACCTGAATAGGAGACTAGTGGATCAGATCAAACATAGGCACAAGATTTCACAAAGCAGAACATCAGCTTGTGGGGCTAACAGGGCTACAAGCAGCATTGAGCAAGGATTGAAATACTAGGAAGTCTCCAAGAAAGTGATGGATTGAAAAATCTGTTTTTCTACTCACCTACTTTCTCTCTTCAACTATCTCTCTCACACTAATGCATAGGAATTAATCCATAAATGAAGTAAAAGATCTTCACATTGAAAATTGCAGTAATTAAAAAAAACTGATTGGAGAGGATGCCAGAAAACAGAAAGATATGCCTCATTCCTCGGTGGGAAGAACTAACACTGAAAATGACCATACTTCCAAAACTGTGGTATATATTTAATGTGATCGTAATGAGAATATCATTAGCATACCTCACAAGATTAGATTAATTATTCCTAAATTTCATTTGGAATCAAGAGATACTTAGAAGAGTGAAAAAATTGAGACAACAAAGACAAGGTAGGGACATCACAATCCCTGACTTGAAATTATAGTACAGAACTATAATGATAAAAACAGCATTGTACTTGAAAGAAAAACCAAAAAACAACAAAACAAGTTCTAAGGTTCAGAGATAAGAAGATACAGAGACGATCCCACACACATTCAGTCACCTTATCTTTAACAAAAGGTACAAACGCTTTCTTTGGCAAAAAAAAAAAAAAAAAAAAAAAAAAAATTAAAAAATTAAAAAAATAAAAATAGCAGGTTTAGTAAATGCAGCTGAAAAACTGGCTTTCTACATGCCAATGACTAAAACTAGATGGGTGTCTCTCGCTATACACTAAAGATAAATCCAAATAAATAGAAGATCTAAATAGTAAAACATTAACACTCAATTTGCTGAAAGAGAGGAGATATAGAAAATTTGAGGACATAGATGTAGTCAAAGATTTTACAAAAAAAAAAAAAGAAATTCTGACTGTAACAGAAATACCATAAAGAATAAAAAAACTGACCTCATGTTACTAAGAGGTTTTTTTCATTGCATAAGAAATCACCAACAGAGTGAAAAGACAATCCACACAGTAGGAAAAATTATTCTTTGGTATTCTCAGCTTCCTTATCACTGGACTAAGGGTTAGAAGTAGAACTCTGGGGGAGCTGGGGACTTATCTCAGTGGTTCCGGTGTCTTCCTGTAAAGCACAAGGTCCTGAGTTCGATCCCTGGTAAAACACATACCACAGTGCTGGGTGTGGTGGCTCACCGCCTATAATTCCAGCACTCGAGAGGCAGAGGCAGGGAATGGACCTATATTACTATGAGTTCGAGGCTAGCCTGGGCAACACAGTGAGCTCAGAATCAGCCTGAACTACAAAGCAAAACCCTGTCTCAGAAAAAAAAAAAAAAAAAAAAGAAAAAAAGTCTTTTAACTTCCCTCACAATAAAGCATGAGACAAAATATAACTGGGAGCAAAACAGAAGATTGGAGAATTGTTGCAAAGTCATACTTCTGATAGAATGAATAGTTTATACTCATTATCTTTCTTTGAGCAACTTTTGCATAAACTGCTCTCAGATATTGCATAGATTGTTGAGGAAATTATAAGAATTGATATTTTAAAACTGGACTCTTAAACATCATTATAAGCAGCATCTAAAGTTTGTACTTAAAATTCATCCTTTGTACACTTGGTATGACTCTTAACTCACATCTTATTTAGAAGATACAAGACTTATAAAAAATATAAACTCTGCCAACAGAAGTTATGTTCTAAGTGGTACATGATCAATATAAGTGCAATAAAAATGAATTATATTACACAGTGTTTTTAGCTTAATGTTTCACATTTCATCCCACTTAAATTATAAATGTATATCACTATTCTATCATATTATCATTTTGTTCAAAGGATGTGTACTAGAAGAGATTGCTGACACTATTGGCCTATTAATAAAAATCGCATGTTTTTCTCTTTCTTCCCTAATTCATCTAACCCTCATTATTCCACATAAATTAGTTTATAGGGGTATTTTGATGGTTAAAAAGAGATTGTTTTAAACTATGAAACTCTAATTTGCATTTTTTTCATTCCCAAAAGAATAGCTATTGGAAAATGATACTAGCAGGAAAAGCAAAGTGAATTCTTCTACTCATAGTTCAACACAGATAACTCAAAGTCACTTGAAAATTGTTAGTGTTTTGCTATGATCCATTCCAGCCCATTTCTTTCTACTAAACTTTCAAGAAATTTTCTTCAATATATACTCAGTATTTAAAATCATTTTATTATAATATATCCTTTAACTCTGCACTTAAATGTAATGAATAATGTTTCATTGAAACTTGTTTCCTATTCATTGTTATTTTGCTGAAATATTAAAGTTTCAGTAAGAAAATAAAAAATTTTCTTTATTAAAACAAAGCAATTAGACTTAAGAGCATAAAGCATACGACAAAAGGGAATAACTAGAATGTTCACATGATAATATTATGTTGAATTGAATCCTATAATGAAGAAAAGAAAAACAAAGGAGATATTCTAGTAGTCATCAAGTCCATGATTTTATGAAAATTCCTAATTCTGTGGGGCAATGTACACACTTAGGAAGCTTATTTTGCTTAGAAAGATCATGAGCTGTCATTGGTGAGGTTTTGATTGCTGGGGATGGTATCCCATTTCTACATCCATTTCATTTTCTTGGCATTTCTTTCATTTATGTTCTAGGTTTCAATAAGTAAGGAGATTTAAAGTTATACTTTAGTTCTTCTTTCGTCTTTGTAAAGAGATCAAATAGCATTTGAAGTTAATAGCTAGAGTAAAAAGGTGCCAATTTAACCTCATCAAATTGTCATAAAATTTTTGAGCAATGAGAATGTAGTGTTATGGGGCCTCTCTGAGTGCTGTGTTATTAATGATCTTTTCTCTACCTGAAAAATGATATGATGTACTTTCATCTTGAACCATAACTAGCAGCTGATAGGGGAGAGAGCTGATTTTCTTTTTACAGATTATAGTATAATCAAGACAACATAGTAGTTCCATGAGGCATTTCATTCGCTCTTTCTCCAAATTTATTAGTCTTTGCCCTTCAGTATGTTTTTTCTTTCCAGTCTGTATGTTTACTTAGACTTCTTTTTATTATTTTTTCAGTTTTAAAAGTTTATAAATGCTTCTTTCTTGCTATAAATTTTTTTTCAGTTATCTAGTGTATGGTTTCTTTCTTTTTTTTTTTTTTTTTTTTTTAAAGTTTTTTGAGACAAGGTCTCACTTTTGTAGTTCAGGCTGGCCCTGTGCTCAGCCTCCAACTCAATCACAACAATCCTCCTGCTTCTGCCTCCCGAGTGCTGGGATTACAGGTGTGAGCTACCATGCCCGGCACTCTGGTATGTGGTACTGGTTGCTGCTGGGCTGAGTCTCCATGCTCAGTATTGTTATGTGGTTAACTGGGGATCGAACCCCGGGCCCTTGCGCTTGCAAGACAGGCGCCGGAACCACTGTGCTAAATCCTTGGACGTCTAGTGTATGTTTCTAATTACTCACTGAAGGGTTCCCTAATGGCCGTCCGAAATGTGTGGTATAATAATCTTACTATCGCTGTCAACTTAGTATTTCCATATGTTGATGTTATCGCTCATTTCTAGATTATTATTTAACTAAAATCCCGACCCTTTAGCACACGTTCTGAGGATGTGTGTTTTAGCGTCATTCCAGCAGCAGCACGGTTGTCCCTCTCCTTGACTGCATGCTGAGGACGTTGGTGTATTCCAGTGCTCCCAGGAACTTAGCTCACACCAAGGTTCTCAGGTAACTCACAGACTAGGTGATGTATAGACCTTCTAATATGTAAAATCAGTCTATTTTTATAGGACAATGAAGGTAATATCATATTTTATTCATTGTAAGGTTTAAACAGATTGATAACTAAAAAGACAAATTAGCCTGTTTCCTCTTCATAAACAGTGTCTTGACTGTATTTTATACTTTGCTTTTTATCTATCACATGCCAGCTTGGCAGTTTTCATTAAAAGTAAAGACCTTGCAAAATGTTTAAATTGCATTCAGTTTATCAGTGTATAGCAAATGGATATCTTTGTCACAGTGAAAATTTCAACCTTGCAGAATAATTTTCTTCCAAATCTTTATTTAGACTGAGTCTGTATTATGAATGAATGTTACAATATTGCTATATGGATTCAAAATAGTCTTATTTTGTTGATAGTTGAATTACTCAGTTTAAATTTAAAATTCTACTGATATATACAAATAGATAATTGAGATTTTATTTCAGGCTTAAAATAAATACATTTCAAATTTCCTATTCATTGTTATTTTGCTGAAAAATATTAGTGTTTTGCATAGAAAATCTATTTTGAAAAATAGATTTTTTTACATTTTACACTAGCTTTTTCATATTTGTTAGCAGATCTTTCAGACTATCTTTTCAATTATATTACAGGAAATATATATCATTATGAAATGTTATGAAGAAGAGAGAACTACGGTGTGTCTGGATATTTGGAAATATATTGAAAGCTTCCCTGAAAATTATATACCTAAAACTTTACCATGAAATATACACAGTACATATGAGAAAATAATTGGAATACTGATGTAAAAATCCATATAGTAAATTCAGAGGCATTGTGTCAGCTCATGAAAAATGACTAAACTTGATGAAAATATCTGACTTAGACAAATTAAAAAGTTTAATACATGGACAGAACATACTTGCTAAAAATCAAACATAGAAAGATATCTTTAAAAACATGAGAAGTGTGTTTTAATAAAGAAAATTACCTGATTCGATAAGTTTGAAATTTTCAAATGTTCTCATGGAAATCTTATTTTCTGGATTTTCTTTTTACTTATTTCGTCAATTTCCTTTTTTTTTTTTTTTTTTTTTTTTTTTTTTTTTTTTTTTTTTTTTTTTTTTTTTTTTTTTTTTTTTTTTTTTTTTTTTTTTTTTTTTTTAGCTTTTAACCCATTCAATAATTTACTTTGTAAATATGTTTTGGTGTGAATGTGACACACTAAAATACATATGTACATCTACTTCTAAACTTATGGTAATTCAATGAACAGTTATTACAGGGCTAAGTTTATTAAAAATTCTATTTCTTTACTTATAAATTGATTTATTTACTTTAAATTTTATTTATTTACTTATAAGTGACTTGTGATTTTTGTTTGCAGCAGGCTGTCTTAACTGCTATGCTTCGTCCTAAATTAGGGACCAAGGCTATTGTCTAAAGCATTACATTTTAGGGTCCAGAGCAAGTGCATACCCTCTCACAGAGCCCTTTTGCCTCGATCTAACTGTGATGTCATGGATGACATTGACAGCTCTGGGCATTCAGGGCCTTTGTTTGTATGACTACTGGTCAACATGGCTCCCCATTTGTCTATCTTATTAATTCTGTTATTTTTATAATTTGTTGATTTTATTGGTGCATATTACATATATATTATGATCACATTAAATGTTAAAAACTTGTCCCTGTACACAACACATCTTGATTCTCATTTTTTCCCACTCTCTTACCCTTGCTACACCCACCACATGTTGAGACACTGAGCTTCTGGGATCTCTGATACCCTCTCATACAACTTGAAAAGTAATTACAATTTGAAAAACACAAACTACTATTTGTCCTAAACAGGAAGCATGATCGAGGCTACATTGTTCGTATTGTAATTCATCAGTACTTGTTTTGAGGACTTTTAAATATAATATTGTATAAAAGATGATTTATTGTAGTTTTAAAAATAAACACAAGGCAAATGGAGAAACTAAGAAGGAATTCATACATTATTTGTAATATTATATTGTGACTCACACTATGTCTTGGTTTACTAATGTCTAAAATGACATGTTTAATAATGATAATTATTTTATTTAGAAATGTCCACAAGTTATGCCATAATGTTTCTTCATTACCTTTTTATTGCTTATGGATACAATTTAAGAAAAAATAGTAAATTAAGTTAAATATCTTCCTTGTAGTAAAGAGGTGATATGTATTGTTAAATGGGACCTGCTAAGTTTTAAGCATTTAGGAATTTTTACATAACTCTTGGATCATTGAATAAAATGTTTATTTTACTAATTTTGATTAGATGGGTTAAGATGATGAAACAAAATTTTATATATAAATGAATCAATATAGTTTGTATATACGAATACTTTATGTAATATGTAAATCAGATTAGACATATTTATAGCTTCTCATATTTATTTCCTTAGAGATAATTTTCCAACTCTTTTCTTCAAGCATTTTGAATTACAGTTGTGAAGAGTCACTGTACAATGCAATAGGGCTCTGGAGCTCTTCCCTACCTAGAAATTACAACCAGTGTGTTAATTTTCAACTTTTGTGTAATCTATCAACAACTGTTATTCTCAAATCTTTTGGCAGACAAAGTTGGCTCTAGCATATGTTTTGAATAACCATCACAAGAACACAAGACAATGTAAAACAGATTCTTCTATAATTATGAATTTAATGAGTAGGTAAAAAGTTATTTTATTAAAAATATTAAATATTAAAAAAGAATAATATCTTTCACAGTATATTGGTGTTACAGATTTCAATAGTACTTGAGAAATCTTTTGTAAAAGTATTAAATATGAATTTCAAATTATTATATGCTTTATAACAGTTAAGAGTATGATCACCAGAGCCATATCACCCTGTAAACCATGTTTAATTATCATTGTATGACTTTTAAATGTAAAATTAGAGTTATTCACATATTTAATAGGTCATACATAAATGTTTTAATGTCCTTGGTGCTTTTAGTTTTTACTATCTAAAACCACACAATATATTCTGAAATTATTAATAGTCAGATGAGTACAACTTTATCCTGAACTACCTAATTTGCTATTTACAAGCAGCAATTGTGCTATATCGAAGGTTACAGGAGAATACATATTTATGAATTGTACTGAAGCTTACATATCTCAGTGCTTGTAAAGACAGGCTCCACACAACCATTTACTCAGTGAAGGAAAATGACTCTGATTAGATGAGAAGTTGAAAGTATAATACATTTTCACCCTTAAGGATTAGAGGAAAAATGATTCTTTTAACTCTGCAAGGAGCACAACAAGCAATCCAAAAGCATTATTTGTGCGAGAAGCAGTTTGTAGAATGTGTCCCATTTGTCGCTGGAATGAGTGGTCAAGGCTCAGCAAAATTTGAGTTATAGTTCATGCTCAGGGTCAGTGGCCACGTGTTCAGAGTAATACCTTAGGTTTAGAGGTGATGCATGTCCTCAAAAGCGCTCGGCAGTATTACCTGTCCCAAATGACTAACCTTGATCTTGCATTATCTCTTAAAATAGGATAAATAATTTCTTCATCAATAAAACTTTTAGACAGGAAAAGTACAGATTATAGTGTGTATGTATATTCATGTATGTACAATCTTTCTATATGGAAGCTATAAATATCTTGTTAATAGCTGAATAGTTCTTTGAAAATATTTCATTTATTTATTCTTACTTTATATACTTGAAGTGGATGCTTTATTGCAAGGACAACCTGCTCCATTTCCATTAAATAGAGACTTAACAACTGTTTGGTTTACCTTAAAAGGAAAAACAAAAAGAAGTTCTCTTTTGTAGATTCTGAAGTTTGTAAAGTTTATGCAACAAGTAGCAATTGTATAAAAATTTTGTATAAAAATGAGCATTGTTAGCTCAAACTTGTTACATTTAATTACAGAATGACAGCACTTAGGAACAAATCCTTTTTTATAATTTGCCAATAATAAAATTTCAAAATTATTGCAATGATCATTGGGTGATTCTGTGGCCATCTTGTGAACTATCATTGAAAATATAATAGAGGAATGAGTCAGTCTTTCTAAACATGGATCCTGCATACCTGTTCTATGTACCACTACAATGGATTTGATATTGTAACTATTATGAAACAGTCATTTATATATCCAATAGGCTAATGATTATTTACAAATTATTTTCTTTATACTAAGCATATGTAAACTAGAGATTTCAAGTATATGAAAAACATGAGTAGTTTATATGCAGATATGACATCATTTTATTTATAAAAATTAGCACAGATCTTTCCAGGTGAATGGTTTCTATTTTCCATTCAAAAGACGCTGACCCACAGAATGAATCAAACAAAAAACCCTGACAAGTTATTGTACATAGAAACACATTTAATTCAAAGACTCACAGAATAAAAATCAAAACATACAAAATAATATCCCATGCTATCAGATTGCAGAAAAAAGCAGAAATGAATATTCTAATTTTAGGCAGTGAATTTCAAACCAAGACTGATCAGAAGAAACAAAGGTCACCATACACTGCTTAATTCAGTAGGGAGAATTAACAATATAAATGTTTGCAACCCAAACATCAGTGTACCAGCTTTTATAAAACAAATACTAATGGACACCAAACAGTAAATAAATATCAATACAATTATAGTTTGGGATCTTAGTACCTGCTGTCACAAATGGAAAGATCAACTAGACGTAAAAAAAAAATCAAGAATGAAATACAAGGGTTGAAATAAACATTCAAACAAATGAATTTAATAGATATCTATAGCGTGATCCATCCCAAAACAACAGAATATACATCCCTTTCAGCAAAACATGAAATTTTCTCCAAAACACACCACGTGTGAGTTCATAGAATATACTTAAGTAGATGTAAAAGGATTAATTTTATCTCATGTATTACTGTTGAACAATCTTGGAAACTATTCCCTTTGGATAACAAGGAACAACAGTTTTCACTCTCTTTATTAGGTTTGTCATATGGCAAAAATTATGAGTTAGTCTTGGATTCTTTTCTATGCACAGTGGATTCTCCAATTCTCTTAACACCACACTGACATTTATAATTCTACTCCATTCTTCTCCTAAGCACTCTGAGCTACCATAATCTCGACCATTTAGCAGTGAAGTCATACAAGGCTGCTCATAAATAATGTGCCGGCTACAAATGGAGTCCACAGTGAGTTTACATTTCTTTCTGTCTAATCAGAAATTTGAGGATAATGGAAACACACCTTAGATTTGATTATTTTTTAGAATGACCCACACAATTCAAGACAGTGCTTTGCTTATGATTTCAGTTTTTTTGCACATTATGCAAATGAGCATGCAGAATAAGTAATATAAAACGGTGATATCCAAAACTTTCTGAACACAGGAAAGTTTGCCTCCATAGAGTTGGGGTTCTTTTGAACTTGGAAGGTGCTCCAAAACTTGTCATTTTTTGTAACTTGTTAATTAGTTTTTCAAAAACTAAGTATGGCTCATAACTTCCTTGTTAGTTACTTTTCTATTACTGCTGACACAGACTACCTGAGCCCAAAGTTAAAGAGGAAGTGGTTCATTTGGGTGACAGTTTGTAGTGGTCTCAGTCTGTAAAGGTCTGAGGATGCCAGAGGATGTTGTGGAAGAGAAACAGTTCATAGAACACACAATAGCAAAAGGAAAAAGGGATCTTAACAATCTTTTTCTCCCATTTTTTTAGGTCTTAATTAGACTGCTGAAGGTAAGCAGTGTTCATACCCTGAGTTCTAGTGCCCTTGAGGCTAGCATTGCACTTTGGATCAAATCTAGTATTGCACACTCAGATCAAGCCAGCTTTGCAAAAGCCTATGAGCACACGGGCTTTGGAAGGACATCTAGAAACAAACCACAACACTACCTGCGGGTGACTGAATTCAGTCCCCTCATCACAGATGGGGCAGTTGCTGAAGGAACTAATTCTGTATTCATGTGTTTGGTTTTTCTGGGAAACAATCCTCCTTCACTATCAATCCCATCTCCTCCAAAAGAAGTTACCTAATGAGTATAGGAAACATACTACTGTCACAGGTTATTTCAAGTGCTTTTAGGAACTTTCTGCCAGAGAGTACAGGCAAAAAAAAAAAAAAAAAAAAAAGAGGAAGTAGCTGCTTGGTTTCTTCGATGAGACAATAGTCTTGGCAGAAATCTAGATTTCAGCTTGGATGAGATTCTTAGTAGAGAAATAGTGCAGGTTACTGACCAAAGAATCTCCAAAAATAAATATCTGTTGTTATAAACCTCTGTTAGTGAGCACTTCTTAGACATAAATATAATACAAATTTATTTACACTTTTGAAACTTGAACAGGAATTTACTTATGTTTTTGAACTAGGACAGGAATGAATATCTGAGAACAAAATGTATAGTACAATTTCAGAAAATAAGTTCTTTGAAATATATTAACACAGGTACAGTGTAAGTAGTGTTAAATAGTGTTAAATTGTCAAGGAGAAGATGGAGATACTAGAATGATGCAAGATACGTTGGGATTATGAAATGAGGAGAAGTCGACCCATCAGAAGAGAACCTGAGAGATCCAAGGCAGTGTAGAATTCATCGCAAGGATTAGTGTTCCTGCTTGGTAAGGAATCAGGACAGAAAGGCAGAGCCAAACATGGAAAGGTCTTATTTCTACATCGTGACAACCCTTCTAACACTTAAGTGAGCTCTTCTTTACAGTTTTACAACAATATGCATTTTCAGAGATAGTTTGATACCTTTTTCAGGGTATCAAGCTGAGCTGATGTTTTTGTTTTTTTGCCGATCCTTCACTCACTGTTTGCACACTATATTTACCTATTGCCTTACTTAATTGTTTCATTCACCTTACACTGAGTGATAAGGGAACTCCATTATTCTAAATCCCACTGAAAGTAACACTTGATGTATGTAAAATAATTAAATTTATGTGTATATTGTAAAGATACCACAGTTGTTCTGGATGCAAAAATCAACATAGGATTGTGATATTCACTTACATGGACTAATTATAAAACTTCTCTTCATAATAATATCCTCTTATTCCTCAAAGTATAATTCAAGGCCATAGATACTTTTCTGACAAAACAAAGTATACAGTACACAGTTATAAAATTTTCTTATCATAATAATAGCAATAGAAAATAGTCTGAATTCTAAGCAAAACAGAAACATAGAGGGAAAACAATTCTCTTTTTTTCTCCTGTAGTATTTAGTCATTTGAGGAGAAAATTGAAAAGCAAAATTAAGGTAAAGTACATTTAAAATAACTTGTTAACCACAAATGTTATATTGGCCTCTTAAAAAAAAATCCAGTAATTCAAAAATTGTTGTACAACAGTGATTTTTATAGCTTAACATCAAAATGTAAGTATTATTCAGTTATGATATGTCCATTTAAGTATATCTGAAGGCTATCTTACGACAGATTATTTTCCTCTCTAGATAATCAAGTTTATTTTCATTTTCACATTTTTACTTCAGGATATCTTATATCCACTTCTTTCTTGAAATTTAGATCTGAGGTACCAGTTACTTGTACCAATTTCTGTCTAGGAAAACAATGAAAAGAATAAGATTGTAGCTTTTATTTGTGTAGCAGGTTCAATCATCAGGGGCCCCATTTTCTTCCCTGGCTGTGCCAACTTCTATTACTCCTGAAATGAAAGAAACAACTCAATGCCTTTGGAATGAGCAGTGGAAAGTAGCAGGCTGACATCTAATGTGCAAGACCAATTCATAAGCCATTTTACACCGTTCCATTCCCTTTTATCAGACCTAAAGTGCACTTGGTTATTTACTTTCCAAAAAGAAGGTAAAATCTTCTGTCAGCTTTTTGATGACCAGGAAAATTCTTAGAGGATTCCTGCTGATTCTTATATGATCTCAAAAATGTTATTTATTAAAAATGCATGAAATTTTAGAATACTTAATAAGTCATCTAATTACTCAAATGAAACTCGTTTTGCTTTTATTTTTAAAATGTCTACTCATTTTTTGTCTCATATTTAATTGGCAAAAATAGTAATAATTATTCCTTATCTAGGGAAAATAAGTATTAAGGTTAATAATTATTTCTGTGGGTTATTCTAAGTATGACATTTTATATTTTGATTTTTGATGCATAAAACTGGATAATAAAGTGAGATTAACAATCATTTCAAAACTATATAATGATATTCATGTATGTTTTTGTTGTATTATTTATATATATATTTATATACAAAAATAAAAGTAAAACTAAAATGTAAACATCTCAAATGAGAAACACGTCATTGTTAAATTTGAAAGGAATATATATATATATATATCTTTCCCATGTACAGATGTTTTTCTGATACAAATTTTCAATCACCACTGTTTTTCTATTAACTATTGAGTTAAATATTATTATACTTTGTCACTGACAATAAGCCATAGTTTGTCATGCTACCTGACTAAAAGACAGTGTATCCTTATTTACCTTGGTTCCTAATTCATCTGGTCCTGATTTATGCCCTTTGTCAAAGGTAGTCCTTACATTGGTTAAAATTATTTGTGTAAAATTTAAATAATTTGAGAATTATTTTTTGCTGAATGGTGTACAAATAATTATATATACTTTAAGTAAAGTTAATTTCTATCAATACATAAAGTATATGCATTATTTTTATACTGCTATGAAGTTCTTCCATAAACTAGGTGGATATAAATACTAAAGCATTTTTCAGTCAGGAATTAAGAAGGTAGCTTCAAAATGCAGATGAATAAAGACCTATGTTAACATTTTCTATTCTATGTTTTGGTCAACTTTTCTGATCCTCTTTAGGATGATCTGTTTTATAAAAGTTTACCGTAGCCTAAAAATAGAGTATAAATTATGAATGAAATGAATAAATTTTGAGTGATTAACAAAAATTCTGTATCTCTGTAGACTAATTTAACAAATAATAAGAAATTCTTTAAAAAACTCTTATCAGCTCTTTCTATCAAAATTTGAGGGAATTTTATTTCAGGAATTTACTCCTTTGATATTAACATGGGGGGTGGGGATTTAGCTCAGTGATTCTGGTGCCTGTCTTGCAAGAGCAAGGGCCCAGGTTTGATCCCTGGTTAACCACATACAATACTGGGTGTGGAGATTCACGCCCACCAGCAATCAGTACCACATTCAGTACCACACCACATTACAGGTGTGAGCGTGGTGGCTCACACCTGTAATCTCAGCACTCAGGAGGCAGAGGCAGGAGAATTGCTGTGATGTGAGTTTGAGGCTGAGTTAAATATTTAGAAATATTTTTCTATGCTGATATGTATGTGTATATATATATATATTCAGTATATATATATATACTGAACCTAGGGCTTTTATATTGAGCTTCAACTCCAGACATTATACCGGCTGAGCTCAAAATTGATATCCTCCTTCCTAATCCTACTAAATTCCTTGGGTTACAGGTTTGTGCCACCATGCCTGACTCAGTGTATGATAGGTAATGTTACACAGGAAGAAATTATGCAAAGAGAAAAGGAAAGAGTGGGTAGGAGAAAATAAAAAGGAGAAAGAAAAACTTGACAGTGAAAAAAATAAAGGAAACAAAACGTATGCATATAGTGGGTAGGGTTGTAGGGAGGGCTGGGAAAAGAGGAAAAATTAGAATCAAGATATGTTACATTTACAAGTTCTCAGTGTTAAATGTGATTATATTGTGTGTACAAAATGTACCAATACAATCAATTTTATTTAAAAAATCAGGCAATTTTAATGATAGTACCAAATGTGGTGAATAAAAACCACAGTCCTCTAGGGATTCACATATCTTCTCTCCAAGAGTGTACAGTTAAGGTGAATCAAAACTCACATGACACATGATCAAGACACAAGACAATTGTGATTACTGAAGCCACAGTTTCAGTGTCCCTCATTTATGCCCCTCAGCATACTCTTTTGGTAAAGGTGTTTGATGCTAAAATTGAATTCCATAGGGAATTTTTATTCTTTCTTTTTCTAAGCTAAGTCAATTGAACTTTCTTCCCATGAATACAAATGAGTCTAACTAATACGTAGCTAATTTGAGCTATATAGAGCATTAAAATGGAAAGTGATGCTTAATCAACCAAATTACCACTGCATTGATTTTATTTATCCTGTAAGTTAAATAATTAGACACATTACCTTGTCTCCTCAACCACCTCTTTTCTCTCACCACTCTAGGCTGTGTTTGCTCAAGGTTATATTCTTTTTTCTTTAAATCTGTCTTCGGTTGATGAATTAACCCTCAAGTGTGGCTCATTCCAAGTACCCACATCTTTCCTCTTCTTCCCTTTAATTAGTAATTTAAAGATTGTCTATATTTTAATTGTGTACAATGTATATATTCTAATAAATGTTAATTTCTTTTCAATAAATAATAACCTATAAAAAGTACCTCCAAAGTCCACTGACGTGTTTAATGGGTATTCAAAAACAGAAATACAGAAGCACATAACTCCATGGAACAGTTAACGGTGAACGGAGATTGTCTGCTCTCCCTAGACAGATTCATCCTGCCTCCTTTTGCTCCCTCTGCATATTTTCCATCCTCAGAGCTCGGTTTCTGAAAACTTCCTGTCCATTCCGATCCATCTGGTTATTTAGAATACAGAGACACTTCGGAGGGTACCACACCCTTTCACCACCTCACCTTTTCTGTAGATATAATTCATGGGTGAACTGGGTTCTCTGGCTTCCAATGATTCTTGAGGCTGCAAACTAGACAAGTGCAGGGCTGGGATTGCTGTAAAGGCTCAAACATTTCCTAAACGTGTATATATATCTTTTTTTTTTTTTTTGGCTTTTTAATGTACTTATTTCTTTTTTTTAAATCTTTATTGGTACATTAAATATACACATCATGGGCCGGGGAGTTAGCTCAGTGGTTCCGGCGCCTGTCTCGCAAGCGCAAGGACCCGGGTTCGATTCCCCGGTAACCACATAACAATACTGGGTGTGGAGACCCACACCCAGCAGCAACCAGTACCACATACCACAGTGCTGGGCGTGGTGGCTCACGCCTGTAATCCCAGCACTCGGGAGGCAGAGGCAGGAGGAT
>PVIR01024800.1:5680-25628 GCA_004026965.1 Petromus typicus | reverse complement strand
CTATGCTACATAGTTACATAGTAAGTTCAAGGCCAGCCTGACCTAGAAAGTGAAACCTTGTCTCACAAACACAGTGGAAGACAAAGGTAGATGTGAAGATCGTATTTTATTTTATTTTTTTAAAATTTGAGTTTGTGAGCATGTGTCATTTTCCACAATATGAACATCAGTATGTAATACAGATCACAACCACTTTTATTTAGTTATTTTTAATTCAACTTTATTTTTAGTGTTGATTCTTTGCAGGTTGTTTGGGATATATGGCTATCCATGGGGAAGGCAGAACATCACAGCTATAACATTAAACATGAGCATAGACATTCACAGAAACTCTGAAACACAAAATACTGTTCTGAGGCAGCCGGACCATTCTTTTTCTCTGAAAGCAAGTTATAAGACAAGAAGATGAGCAAACCTAGTAGCCGGATTATACTGACAAAAGCAGATAATCTGCCTAGGAATTTACTGAGAGTGCACCCGAACCAGCCACATGAAATCACATTATCTCTGCAGAAAGGTGGAGAAAATTCTGAATCTTAAGTGACATTTAGGCCTAATTTTACATATGAAACTCAAGAGCCATTTCATGTGTACAAAAATGCAATTGTACTCCTGCTTTAACCATGACCCAGTTGAAGAGTGCAGATGCATATATGTATGTGTGTGGTGTGAAACAACAGGATGTAAACAGTTTGATTTTTATGAATGACAAAAAACAGTAAAATCTCCACCTTTTATACTGTACCATCAAGTGAATTCATTTGGAGTGCATTTACTGTTTACACACCATAGTACTTCAGAATATTATCCATGTTGTGACAGGAATAGGTATCTGAAATGCAACATATACAGAGGACATAAAGGGTTAAGTTAAATAGAATCTTCTTGCTCTGAATTAGAATTATAGAAATATAAAGAAGGAGAGAATGCAAGGTTCTTTTTTTAATAGTATCTATTGAAATGTATAAAGTACAGGATTTCAATAGATGCAACTAAGAAAACAGATGGACAGTAATTTGATATTACACAATGAAATATGAAACTTATATTATAAACAAGAATAGTGAATGTATGAAGAAAATGGTCTACAGAATTATACCTCATGCATTACTTAAATATATGAAGCACTATGAACAAATTTTATGTATTTGAATTTAAATTACTTAAATTTCAGTAACATTCACATTCACTTTATCAGTTGTACAGACCTTTATCTATCACTATAAACCTACTTATAGCCAAAGAATATTTTGTCAAACAGTGAATTTTCACAGAAGCCATTTTGAACAGCACTGCTCTGATGGGTTTAAAATAGACTCCATACATTATCAAATTATATTTCATGGTTAGTTGAAAATGACATCTTGTTTTGAAGTCTTATTCTTTTTTATTTATATTTTAATTTTTATCAAAATTTTGTTACATGCAATATGCAATTATTTTAAAAAATGAGTTTATGTACATAATATAGCTTTTTAAAAAATCCCTTTCCTCCCCTCTCAATTTGTCTTTTAGTGTTTTCATTTGCTTATTTATGACATATAAGGTTTATGTTGCATGTCATAATCAGAATTGGAAGTCCTTCAATTATTTTCTCAAAATATGTTTCACCAGAGTTTTCATTTCCTGTGTGTGTAGATTAACAGAAAGGCATATTGGCTTAATTTTTCTTTTTCTCTTTAATAAATTTATTTTATTTTTTACATTTAATGGTTTATTCCTATCAGAGGGCAATCAATTCCCTGCCTAGAAAGGGGGACAGTGAAGTCTAAAGAAAATTATAGTAGAGATTTATGTAATTTCAAAGTATATGGAAAGCTAGGATGTCTGGGCCTCAGAATGGGCAAAAAGAAAGACTCTTCAAACTAGCCATTAATCGGGTGCACACAATAATTGGAGGGAGCATCAGTGATTTAGGGGGCAGCATTGATCCTGTATTGATGAGCATCTCATGCTGATGAGGGCAGAAAGGAGAACTTTACTACAAAAGTAGGTGGTATGAATCAAATGGATAAGGGATTTGTCCCTCCCCAGGTGAAACCTTTCTCTTTTGTATTACTACTCTGTTCTCAAAGAACCAGGATGTCTTGAGCTGATGCAGTTTTGTCCTTAAATCCCACAGCATCTCAGAGCCATTGAGGCCTCAACTGTAACTGGAGGCAAAATAATTATGTTTCTTCATGCCATAGCCCACTCCAGGGAAAGGCAACATTGAGCTTCATACAGGTATAGTCATCCTTTAATTATGAAATATTTTTTCTCTAAACTTATATAGAATGACACTTGACAATTTTAGTTAGAATACTGTTTTGAAGGCAAAATTTAAAGTTTTATTGTTTAAAAACACATGGGTATCCCAATTCAAAGGAATATAGGCTTTATTTTTTCTTTGGACTTTATGTGATTGCCTTGGTTACTTTATCATCACTAAAAGACAGTAATTATTGCCCACAATTAAAAGGAGGAAAGGCTTAGTTTGGTTTATAGTTTGCAGAAATTTCAATTCATAGTTGACTGGCTCCAAGGCAGGGCAACATGGCAGAGCAGGGTTGCTAATGGCATGGTAGCAGGAAGAAAATAGACTCTTCCAGGCTATGCCATAGTGACCATATACTCAAACTGGCTTCATCTCACAACATCAAAGTTAGCTATAAATTTATCAGTAAATGGGTGCACTGCTGAATATCGCATCCCTATGATCCATTCATCTCCTGCAAAGCCCACCTATGGAGCTTTGGGGGAATCTAGATAAAAACCACAACAGCAACTGTATTAACCACTAGGCTTTTATTAGTGTCAAATTGTTGGCCTTATAGTTGCTTTTCAATATTTATTTAGTACCATACTTAATTTAGTCACTATTATCTTAATTATTTTTAATAATTTGTGATATATTCAAAGATAGTCTCTTACTTTTTGTTAACTACATGTATTTTATAACAACCTAAAACAAGAAAAAGAAGTGGATTTTTTAATGAAAAAAAAACATTACTTTATAAAATAATTAGAAGATAAATCTATCTACCTTTACCCTAAACATGTTTTATCTCATATTTAGTCATGCTGATGTGAGGAAAATTGATGCATTTTCCAAACTGGCTAGATATCTGAAATGCAAGTTTATGTTCTCTAAAATTGGAGAATGAATTCTAGAAACAACAGAGGTTAAATGCAGAAAAAGTTTATTGAATGGTAGCTTTTGTCTAAGAGATACGGATCCAATGGGAAATCATAAAGTGAACAAAACTATGATGCACCAGCCAAATTGCAAGTATAGTTGCTCAGGTAATATTAATGAGATGAGGATCCAATTGGGAAGCAAATCTCATAGGAAGCATACACAAATTTTTAATCAGGAATCTTTCCAGGGGGGAGAAGGTAAGATCTTAGTCCCCCACCAGGTGATTGATATCTATTTAGAATATCATTACTTCAATCCATCCTTTAAGTAGGTAAGTACGTTGGTGAGAAGGGTTCTCTTCCACAATGGTGCCCTTTGGTGAATGTGTCTTGATTATCCCTATCTAACTGCCTATAAACTATCTAATTAACTTACTTATCAACAATGTTTCTAGTGAATGATTCCCTTAATAGTTTGTAGATTCAGTGTGTTTTTAAAGATACCATTTATTATTAATTTCAACTACTTATTTTCAGTAAAGTACATTTTAAAATTTTGATGTGTTTATTTTCTTCAGCCAAGTAGTTGACCTCTTCTCTTTGTCATAATTTAAAAATTTCTATTTGCTTGAGGGTCAAATTATTCATTAATGGTAATAAGCAACTCTGTCATATTCCTGTCACTCTACTTTCTACAAATTGAACATTGACTAGAGTTTTACTATTGCATTAAATAATAATGGTGATTGTACATATACGTGATTTTTTCAGTTAATTGGAAAGGATCTGGTGATTTACTGTGGAGTTTGATATTGACATTTTATTTCCATGGGTAGCCTCAGTACAAAAAATACGGCTTTATGCAGATAAAAATATTTTTAATAGGTCTGAATATTATAAATAATTATTTCTGATTTAGTTATCACATCATAACTATCTCAAAATCCTTTGGCTTATAACAAAAATATTTTGTTGTCATAAGTTTCTTATGGACTGGACCGATCGGAATCTACTTTTTTCCATGCTATGTCTACTTGGATCACTCATTTTTCACATTCAGGGGCAATGGCTTTGCTGAAGGTCTGAGAAACCTCTACTTACAAACAGGAAAGTGCTCAGGTGCATTGCCTCTATGTGAGCTAGTTTGCACTATTCTTTGTAATTAGGGATTCAAGATGGACACTGTTTTCTGAGTTCTCAGAGGAAAAAAGAAAATACATCCAGGCACCTAAAAGGCTAAACTAGAACCGGCAGAGTACCACAGTCCTCTTACCTGTTGTCAAAGTAAGAGAGGAGGCAATATGATTTAAGGGAGGGGAAAGACAGTTCATTTTTTATTATCAAAAAATGCTTGAACATATAAGATTCTTAGAGAAATTATAAGTTCTGTAAAGCTGCTTACCCAAAAGGAGAAGGAGAATTGAGAAAGTCAGTCATTCTAACTATTCTTATTACAATTAAATATTCTTTAAATTACAAAAACTCTACTAACCTTAAAAAATAAAAACACAACAACAAAATAAATAAACAAGTATGGTTATTAAACAGAATACAAGATAGAATACAAAAGTATAAATGGTATAAAATTTACCAAAACTAATTATCATTCTTTAATCTTTACTTTTGAATAGTGTTATTATATTCAGCTAATACAAATAAAATTGTGATCTCTATATTTTTTACTGCACAAAGTGTGGCTATATCATAAAGTGAGAGAAAATTTAAATAGAAAAATGAAAACCTAGAAGTCTTACTTTTTTTTTTCTTTTTCGCTTCCTTCACACTGACACACAGAGCTGTGTATATCCCCAGCTATATTTTTTCTTTTGTATTATGAGACAGATTCACAAAATTACTAATGGGCCCCAGCTTTGCTTAAACTTGGGATCCTATTGGAATTCATTGACTCAACATCACAGAACTCTAATATTACAGGCATGGGGCACTATGTCAGGCTTTCATTTATCTTTTTTTTTTTTTTTTTTTCAAGACAAGGTCTTGAAAAAAGCTTTTCTAGTTCAGGCTGGCCCTGTGCTCAGTCTTGAACTCACAGAAATCCTCCTCCTCTGCCTCCCAAGTGCTGGGATACAGGCATGAGCCACCATGCTTGGTGCTGTGGTATATGGTTCTGATTGCTGGTAGGTGTGAGTTTCCACACCCAGCACTGTTGAATGTAGTGACTGGGGATTGAACCTGGGTCCTTGCACTTGCAAGGAAAGCACAGAAACCACTGAGAGAAATCCCAGCCACACACTTATCATTTTTTAAAGGAACATTTTTAGATATATATATAAAGAGATTGTAATCAGCAATCACATAGGTTTGGGGCTGCCCAAGCCTTCTAGAGCTTACATTTTATGACAACCTGATCTTTGTATCAGACATGACACTATAAAATTTAATGTTTGCCTAGCAGGGTTTTAATTTTTCTTTGGGTCCCATTCCTTTTATCATCATATTAATTTTGTTATAAAAATGCTTATCCTGTGCCAGTGTATGTTGGAAGTATTTAGTTTCTTTTGGTTTTTACCTGGGTTCACATCTAAGAGTCTTCCTTGAGTATCAGAAGAGAATCTCAAAGAAAACTTTACCAAGGCTGAAACTCTTAGAACTTTAGCAACTCTGAGGGGGCAGACTAAATGTATTTTGCATAAAGACACCTGCAGGAGTCTTTTGGGGATGTGGGTAGAATGTCATGGATTAGAGCTAAAATGTCCCTTGGGACCATGAGGTCACTGTACTCATCAGTGGACTCATTGATGAGTTCAGTAGCTAAATGTGCTGTTAAGATGCAGAGTTTTATTGGTGGTGGCCACTGTGGTCATGATTTAGAACAGTCGTGGCAACTCTTATGTGTGTGCCACAGTGGGCTGTTCGTTATCAATGGAAGATTTACAAAGTTCACCATCACAGATCGAGAAGGTTGTACTGTTGTTTGTGATCCCTCCCTGCTCTGCTTCCTGGAAGCCATTATGTGAGCATCTCTTACTCTGTCATGCAACTTTGTCCTCTCACTTCTCTTTTTAATCCTGGTGATCACGGATTGAAACTGGGAGCCAAACATGTGAGCTGAACACAATGATAATAATTTCTTTTAACAAATATACCTTATATGCTAAAAATTCTACATTAACAATGTGTAAGATTCATGGAACTGTGTACATTCCTGCCTTGTCTTGTTTTAGAAACTTTCATGAAGATAAAACACATATAACATAAAAAATGAAATTTCATATAATTGAATGTATACCATTTTTTCATTTTTCAAGATTTATTTCTAACTGAAGACTTGAGGCCTCAAAGAATTGTTTCTTGAGTATCAAATATAAAAGTGGGCTAGAAATTTTCTTTATTATTATCTCTAAAATTACACATCTCATTCATCTTGACATGATATTCTCAGGCCATAGAATCATACTTAATATGTGGAAACAAGTAATACATTGTCAGTGACTGGAAAAACTTGAATTAAGGTTTAAAGGAAAGAAAAACAGAAAGAGACATGTTTCACTATTGGGGGAAAAGTAAAGTAGAATATAGGTAAATAGATGAACTGGCAGAGATGTCAAGTAATATAACAGTTCTGCTGGTTTTGGTATCTGGAATGTAGTGAGAGAACTGTGGTGGCAGAGGGTAGTTTGACACCACATGTTATGGGGTAATCAAAGACAGCTGAAATAAGAAGTTAATGCCCAGAATTAAACATCTTTTCATTTCTAAATTTCAGGAAGTAAAATTAAAACCCTTCCCCTTAAATGCAAAATCCTTTCCCTAACTTGTTTTCACAGAAAGTTAAATTGTTTCCTTGAAGATTTCTCTTTTATCAAACCTTGTGTGTGTCTTTTCTATCTCCTCAAGGCTGTGTAAAATGTCTCATTATGCATGAATGCATTAATACTCACTTCATGTTTATAGACCTCTTTTGGAATTAGAATTTTTTACCTGAGAAAACCATATCGAACAATGTGAAATTTAAAAATAAAATACATTTTAAAATTTAATAGAAGAGGTATCATAATGAAACAAGGCTATATATAAATGGCAATATATAAATGGCTATATATAAATGGCAATATATCTTAAGAAAATACTTTTTGTGACTGCGCCATTGAATCTGTGCTGGGGTTGGAGCTTACTGGCCTCTAGGTCCACTCCAGAAGAGCGTGCAGGGACTGAGTTTAGTAGCGGGTGGCTCTGGAAATGGTGACTGCGCCAATGAATTTGTACCAGGTTGGAGCTTACTTGCCTCCAGACCCATGCCAGAAGAGCACCCAGGGACAGAGGTTAGCAGTGGGTGACTTTGGAAATGGCGTCTGTGCCATCGAATCCGCGCCGTGGTTGGAGCTTGCTGGCCTCCAGGCCCACACCGGAAGAGTGCCCAGGGATTGAGTTTAGCAGGTCAGAGTCTGACTTTCTCCATGTCAACTACAGAAAAACATCCAGTGTCCTTGTATTGGTGAGTAGGTGGGCCTGTTGGAACAACAGCCCCTACCATTGCAGCTGCACAGGGCCTACAGCCTACTGGCCTCCAGGCCGACTGCACAAGTGAGCCCAGAGACTCTGTATTGCTGAGCAGGTGGGCCCATTGGAACCTCAGACAGCACTATTGTAGCAGTGCAGGAGCCAGAGCCTTCCTGCCTATAAAGCAGACAGGAGAAGGTGTTCTGACTGTATTGATTGAGTACCTCATATAATGTGCCAGAACTGGGGGTTTTTCTTTAGGTCTCATTACAGACTGTAAAGAACAACCCAGGAAACACTGATATTTTAAGGTTTCTAACTATTAGGAGGAAAGAGACTTGCAACAAACATTGCAAAAAAAAAAAGGCAGGTACGAAGCCAAAAACAACAGAAAGGATAAAAACTCGGAGATGAGGAAGCACTCAAAGTCTCAGATACAAAGATCCTCACCTCAAGGTAACACAGGGGGAAGGGAAATAAAGAAGTCTGAAGGCCAGACTCCAGGGTCCTTGGAAATGGTAACCAAAGTAGATCTAGTAAAATGGAAATCAGAACTGATCGCTGAGATGAAAGCAGAGATATTGGACACTGTCAACATGATGATTAATAAAGCTAAAGAGGAAATCATGGAGTTGATAGAATTCAAGACAGCAAAAGCAATGGAACCTTTTCAACACCTACAAGCAGAAGCTCAGGAAATTAAGAAAGAAAATGAAAGTTTGCGCAATAGAATGAATTTGGCAGAAGACCGAATTTCAGACCTAGAAGACAGGATCTCAACCAATGAACTAGAAAGGCATAATCTATGGAAAAAAGCAAGCAATCTTGAAAAGTCAATCCAACAGCTCCTAGATAATTCAAAGAAGAATAACATAAGATTGATTGGAGTCACTGAGGAAGCAGGAGACAAACTAAAGACATGAAAAAGCTATTCACAGAGATAATGGCAGAAAACTTCACGGAAAAAGGTAAAGAATTAGACATACAAATATAAGAAGAATACAGAACACCATATGCCCGCGACATGAAAAAATCTACACCTAGGCATTTAATCATAAAAGTCCCAGATATTAAAAAAAAAAAAAAGAATGAAATACTGAAAGCAGCCAGAGAAAAGAAAACAGTTACATTCCAAGGGAAGCCCATCAGGATCACAGCAAACTTCTAAACTCAAACACTCAATGCAAGAAGAGCCTGGAGTGAAGTCTTCCAAGCCCTAAAGGAAAACAACTTCCAACCCAGACTGATGTATCCTGCAAAATTATCCTTCAAAATTGATGGGAAAATAAGATACTTTCATGAAAAAGACACCTGAAAAACTTCAAAAATCTGAACTCTGTACTCCAAAACATTTTAAAGAATATCTTTGAGAAAAATAAGGAAAGTTACAAATCCGTGAGACCTAACCGAGTCAACCCATGGGAACAAACAAGAAACTGATGGGGAAAGGGCAGAAGTACAATAACACAGCCAAGACCAGGAAAACATGGCAGCACTAAATTTACCTATATCAGTCATAACCATGAATGTCAATAGACTGAATGCACAAATTAAGAGATACAGACTGGCAGAGTGGATCAAAAAGCATGATCCTACAATCTGCTGCATACAAGAAACACACCTAATTCAGAAAGAAACCCATGGACTGAAAATAAAGGGATGGAAAGCAATACTCCATGCAACTAGAAACAGCAAGAAAGCAGGAGTAGTGATTTTATTTGCAGACAAAATAGACTTCAAGCCAAAACTGATAAAGACAGATAAAGATGAACACTATCTTTTAGTTCAGGGAAAAATCCAAGAGACAGAAATCACAGTCTTAAATATCTATGCTCCAAATTCTAATGCACCCAACTATATGAAACAAACATTAACAGACTTGAAAACCAGATAAACTCCAATACAATAATAGTAGGGGACCTCAATACCCCACTGTCACAAAGAGACAGATGGACTGGACAAAAATTCACTAAGGAAATCCTTGAGCTCAACCAGACTCTTCAGCAAATACATTTAATAGATGCCTACAGAATATTTCACCTCACAAAGTCAGAATATACATTCTTCTCAGCTGCTCATGGATCATTCTCCAAAATAGACCATGTGCACATTCATGGAACAGGTTTAAGCAAATATAAAGGGATTGAAGTTATCCCTTGTATACTGTTGGACCATAGTGCCCTGAAATTGGAGCTGAATAGCAAAGGAAAGCCCAGGATCCTCACAAACACAAGGAAACTGAACAAAACACTGCTGACCAACCAATGGGTCATCGAAGAAATTAGAGAAGAAATTGAGCAGTTCTTACAACTAAACAATAACCCCAGTACAACATATAGAAATTTATGGGACACAATGAAAGCAATTCTACGAGGAAAATTCATAGCAGTGAAAGCCTACATCCAGAAAATGAGGCAAGCTCAAATAAACAATTTAATGCTGAGTCTCAAGCAACTAGAAAGAGAGGAGCAAGACAAACCCAAAGCTCGCACTAGGCAAGAAATTGTAAGGATCAGGGAAGAAATTAATGCAATAGAAACTAAGAGAACAGTTCAAAAAATCAATGAATCCAAAAGTTGGTTCTTTGAGAGGATAAACAAAATTGATAGACCCTTAGCCAACCTCCTTAAAGAAGGAAGGAAAAGGCTCATATCTATGCTATCAGGAATGAGAACGGAGAAATTACTACCGACCCAGAGGAAATCCAGAGGATAATAAACACCTACTTTGAAAATTTATACTTTAATAAAATGGAAAATGTGGAAGAAATGGATATATTTCTAGACACATATGAACTCCCAAAGCTGAATAAAGAAGATACAGAAATGTTAAATACCCCAATAACAATCTGTGAAATGAAAAATGTAATTAAAAACTTGCCAACAAAGAAAAGCCCTGGACCTTATGGTTTTACTACTGAATTCTATAAAACTTTTAAAGAAGTGTTTGTGCCTCTCTTTCTGAAACTCTTCAGTGAAATTGAAAGGGAAGTAGTACTCCCAAACTCATTCTTGGAAGCAACCATTACCATGATTCCAAAACCAAAGACCTAACCAAATGAGAGAACTACAGGCCAGTATCTCCAATGAGCATTGATGCAAAAATCCTCAATAAGATACTGGCAAACAGAATACAGAGAATTATCAAAAAGATTATGCACCCTGACCAAGTTGGATTCATCCCAGGGATGCAAAGATGGTTCAACATACGTAAATCAATGTTATACACTATATTAACAGGCTTAAGGACAAAAATCATATGGTCATCTCAATTGATGGAAGAAAAGCGTTTGACAAAGTACAACACCCGTTTGTGTTCAAAACCCTACAGAAGATTGGAATAGATGGTCTGTGTCTCAAACTAATAAAAGTTATCTATGAGAAACCTTCAGCCAGTATCATACTAAATGGTCAAAAATTGAAACCTTTCACACTAAGATCAGGAACAAGACAAGGATGTCCTCTCTCACCGCTTCTGTTCAATATAGTTCTGGAAACATTAGCCATAGCAATTAGGCAAGAGAAAGAAATAAAAGGAATAAAGATTGGAAAAGAAGAAGTTAAATTGTCATTATTTGCTGATGACATAATATTCTGTGTAGAGGATCCTAAAAACTCAATTAAAAAACTGTTGGACTTAATCACCAAATTTATTCAAGTAAGTGGTTACAAGGTCAGCATTCAAAAATCAATAGACTTTGAATACAGAAACAGTAGACCCACTTAGATAGAAATTTGGGAGTTATTCCCTTTCACAATAGCACCCAAAAAAATATCTAGAAATCAATCTAACAAAGGAGGTGAAAGACCTCTACTCTGAAAACTATAGCACTCTGAAAAAGGAGATAGAAGAGGATATCCAAAAATAGAAAGACATACCTTGTTCCTGGGTAGGAAGAACCAATATTGTCAAAATGGCTATACTCCCAAAACTACTCTACACATTCAACACAATCCTGATTGAAATCCCAACAGCATATTTCATAGATCTAGATAAAAAAATCCAAACTTTCATCTGGAACTAAAAAAGACCTAGAATAGCCAAAGAAATTTTAAGCAACAGGGACATGGTGGGGGATATTACAACTCTGAATCTGCAACTGTACTATAAATCCACCGTGATAAAAACTGCATGGTACTGGCAAAGTAACAGACCTGAGGATCAATGCAGTAGACTAGAAGATCCAGAAACTGCTCCAGATACACTGAGCCACCTCATCTTTGACAAAGGAGCCAAAGATCCTCAATGGAGGAAAGATAGCCTCTTTAACAAATGGTGCTGGAAAAACTGGGCTTTAACTTCCCAAAGACTAAAACTAGATATAACCCTTTTACTGTGTACCAAGCTAAAATCAAAATGGATAAAAAACCTAAATATAAAAATAGACACTCTAAACCTACTGCAAAACAGGTTAGGTAAAACTCTCAAAGACATTGGCTTAGGGAAATACTTCATGAAGGAAACTTCTATAGTACAGGAATATCCGGAAGAAATCAACAAATGGGACCTCATTGTTTTAAAAAGCTTTTTCGCAGCAAAGGAAACTACCAACAGTGCAAAAAGTCAACCAATAATGTGGGAAAAATCTTTACCAGCTGTTCCTCAGACAAAGGGCTACTGTCTAGAATATATAAAGTGCTCAAAAAAAATCAGCCCACACAAATTTAAAGACCCAATTCAAAAATGGGCATCTGAAATGAACAAATATTTTTCAGAGGAAGAAGTAAGAGCAGCTAAGAAGCTTATAAAGAAATGCTCAAGATCATTGTCATTCGTGAGATAGAGATGAAAACAACATTGAGATTTTATCTTACTCCACATAGAATGGCTGGCATTTCAGATTCAGCCAATACCAAACGTTGGTGAGGCTGTGGAGAAGAAGGAACCCTTCTCCACTGTTGGTGGGACTATAGACTCATACAACCCCTGAGGAGATCAGTTTGGAGATTCCTCAAAAAGCTAAAACTGAAGGTCCCATTTGACCTGGCCATTGCCCTGCTAGGTATATACACCCAAGAATTAAAAGACTCATATCACAGTGACATATGTGCACCCATGTTGATAGCAGCCCAATTTGTGATTACTACATCTTGGAAACAACCCAAGTGGCCATCAATTGGAGAGTGGAGACTGGATAACAAAGCTGTGGTTCTTCTACATGATGGAGTATTACTCTGCCATAAAAAATGATATGTTTGATTCATTTATACTTAAGTGGACATACCTTGAGGATATCCTCATAAGTGAAATAAATAGAGCCCAGGTAGGTACATATCGCATCTTTTCTCTGTTATGAGAAAATAAAGATGTAAATGAGTCCTAGAATTATATGTTATATATTGTGAAATAGAAAATGCTCAATGTAAATTAGGGTGAAGGGGGAAAATAATGATATTATAACAAAAAAGAACAAAAACAAATTTTATGTATACAGTGGGGTGGTAGGCTGGGTAGGGTTATGAGAAAAAATGAGAATTAAGTTGTGTCTTATACTGGTACAAATCCCCGTTATGGAGTGCAATCAAGATGCATATATGCAGTGTACCAATAAAGATTTAAAAATAAAAGAAAATACTTTCCATTGTTAAATCTAAATATTAGTATTAAATATCATTAGGTCTCATTTTAAAGGCAGAAGGAAGTAATAAATAAATTATGAGAAACAGAATAGAGAGCAGATATTAAAAAATAGTAATTATGATGCTAGAATTTATTAAATAGGTACAAAAACTTTATTTTTAAACTCTGATAAAAGATTGAATACGTCAAACAGAGGATAATAATGAGGAAAATAAAAATGGAAATGTGTAAATTAAATGGCACAAAGTTATAGGTATTTGGAATGAGTAAGTGTAGAGATCTACTGTGTTATATGTTGGAAATTTTTAAGAATAGATTTTAATTACTCAGCTACATACAGATACACATACACTCACATGCTTGTGCATGGAACTGTGACAGTATAAACTTTCTCAGCTGTGTTTGCCTGTTTCAGTTTCTCTATTCCTCAGATCTCTGCAAAATGCGAATATAACTTCAAAGGTCCTTTTATTAACAAGAGTTATCAACCACTAACAGTATAAAAGGCCACTGGCAAATTTCTTCCTATTATTTCTAACTTGCCCTTACATATGCCTTTAAGAAATAACAAAATGTTAAGATACAGAATACCAAAATATTATGTCAACTAGTTAGAGAATGTTAAAGAAAAATTATGTGAACTGTACCTAGCAGTTATCTAATTAGATCCATGTCCTTTGTATACCTTTATCCTTTTGGTCATTCCTACATCACTCTTAGTGAGCACTCTGAAAAAAACATTTAATAAACATTTGCCAATCTTTCCAAACTAGCTAGTATATCTACAGATGAACAGTCTGATGGCCAAAATTCAAAGCTGGTATGTATTTTCTCAACTTTTTTCTGCTCAGTTTAAAGTATCTAATTATAATTTTGTGTATGATATAAAGCACACTTGGAAAGCTTTGAACACAAATGTACTAGTTGTGGGTGATAACACAGCCACTAACAGAATGGTGAATATTATCAGTAACTGAGAAGCCTTGGTGCTGTCTACTAATGAGTTCCACAAATACTAGCACCAAATTCAACTATTTTATCTGCAGCAGTTCCTTTGCCATTTATGTATTATCATGTATCATTAAACACTGAAATGTATCTAATTCTTTTTACTTACACTTACTATTATGTTTAGGACATTCTTCCTTTTTGTGATAAATGGTAAAAATTTTTTACGAAGTTTGTTCATTTATTGGTGTATACTACAACACTGCACAAATGCATCATTAATCTTTTATCCATTCTGCTGTTGCTGAAAATATGAATTATTTCTTAAATGTAATTCTTCTGAATAATGGAGCTATGACCACCATATCAATACATTGTTAGTGAACACGTACCATAGTAAAAGCTGAAGAATGATCATATCATTTGACGTCATCTTCCTGAATGTTTAACTTATAATTTAATAATAATACTAATATATATCTGAGATTATGTGACAGTTAACTGATTGTGTCATTTTGAATTAAAAAATGCAACTAAATTGGATAGTCATATTTTCCAGATGTGGCTAAGGGATATACTAAAATAAGATCAGCCATGCTGAGTGTGAATGGCACTGACAAAGAATCTTGTTACCTGAATGTAGTATAAGAGGAGTGAAGAAGAAAGGGTCTCTTCTGTTTCTTTGGAGGATTCCAGTCCTTGCCTTCACCTTGGACATTGTTTCCTGGCTTTTATCACAGTCCCTCCAGCCTCTTGAGAGGGATCACATGGGACACCTCAGTGATTTCTGCATCAGTGAACTTTTACTGGATCCTTCAGATAGACAGCTAGTGCATTGGCTGCACTTCTGCATCCTTCCATATTTAACTCTGTGGATGGTCATTGTAAGGCTACCTTATCAGTTCTTATATATATTGCATTAAATCTGTTTCTCTAATGAGCACTAGCCAGTACATTATTAACTTTATTTTTTAAATCTTTATTGATACATTACTACATTATTAATTTTAAATTCAAGCTAGACGGACAATCACTGAATTGTGCACATATTATAATGTTTAAATTAGCTTTTAGTAGAGAGGAAAGTAAGACACATGAGAATATGTTAAAGTTTTGTTCAGGTTTACAATTGTCTTCCTGATATTTGTGATTCTTCAGAATGTAAAATAAATCCTGAAAAGTTCAAATAAATATTGTTTTTTTCAGTTTCCTTAGTTGTTTCAATTATCCATGCTCAGTTTTTTCTTCACAAAAATAGTTTTTGCAGAAACCATCTTTCTAGTAAATATGTTCCAGTTTCCCTTTTGGAGGCTTATTTCCAACTGATCTATTGACTATTTGTAGATCATTTACAGAACCTCACATAGCCTTGCAAACCATTTAAAAATATAATTACATTTGAAAATTACATTAAATTCATAGGACTAATGGACTCTACAACTGAATTTTCAAACTTTTTTTTACTGTAGTCCACTCACGTATCAGTGTTTACTTACACACACTTTCCCACTTTAGCTGTTATCTGTCATAAGACCTCATTGGGCAGCAACACATCTGGTCAACACTCAGTGCTCATTTCACCTTTTTTCTAGTTGTTATCATTTTGTACGTTCAATCCATTGCTGGAAGTATTGGATAATTAGCAAAACAGCCATGTCATCTAGGTTTTTTCCCCTATGTATTTTTTCTTTCACTTCCAGGAAAATGCCATTGCAGCTACCCTAATGGCTCAGATGTCTAAAAATACACATCATAATATTATGTACGTAGTGTCTTCTCCACAGTCAGCTTTCTGTCTGTTTTTAAGCTCTTCTCAAATAATTGTCAATCATTAAAGACAGGCATCAAGTTGGACAGTTCCTCTTTGTTACTCACATGCCTAGCATGTAAATTAATTTCTTTCTCTCAAAACATATACACTTTCCATAATTATATTGTTAACTTGACAATGCAGTGCTTAAGTTTCTTATGATTTGCTTACTTACTTGGTTTATAGCTTAACTTTCTCTTCTATGGGACTGTGATTAAAATCACTTTCAGCTCCTTAGACTTGTCCTTTCTCCTCCAGCTTTCCCCTCCTCCGGGCCTTTGTTTATGCCATTCTTTTCTTCTGGCACACTATTCATCAATTCATTCCCACCCTTTTTTTGTGTGTATAACTTTGATTTCGTGACATTTGTGGTCATTTTCTGAAAATATAACCATCTTCTGCTCTTGAACAGTAATAATAAATTAAATAACTTGCTTTAAAAGAATTTAGTGAGAGCTCTTGAGGAAACTGAAAAAAGGATGGGATATTCTAAACACAGAATTTTATGTATACAACTGAGAAAAAGTGCAGATTTAATCACAGCAAAGGCATAAGCTTTATGTACATAAGTTTACATATAAACTAATGAAATATATTCTTAAATATCTCACTGAAAGGGTTTTGGTACTAGAATTGAAGGAGTGCTCACTCAGATATAGCTGCATTCCATTTCCAGCTCTACTATGTACCATGTCTGTGACTGCTATGCATTGGATGGATGCCTCCCAAAGTCTCTGTGCTTGAAGTCTTCCTTGATCTCTAAGTTAACCTATTGGTATGTGATTGAGTTTTTGAAAGGTAGAAGAAGGTAGGAGACCCTTAGCTTATTGGAATGTGCCCAGAAAGGGGATTGTAGGGTCATGGCAGTCTTTTCTTTTCTTTATGAGTGATGTGGTAAGCAGTTTGCTCCCCTACATCCTGCTCCAATTTTATTGTGTTTATTCTTGTAGCCAGAGTCATAGGGCCACTCAGTCATAGGGCCACTCAGCCTAGGACAGGGCCATGTAGAAATACTAACTAAAACAATCTTACTCTTCATCAGTTATTTTCCCAGGTATCTTATTATAGTGATGAAAAGCTGAATAATAGAGTGAAAATGATCAAACCATTGATCATTGGTTACTGGAACATTTATAGATCTATTCTGAATTTTAGCAAAATTCCAGGCACATAAATGTTGAGATGATAAATATCAAATAAATCATTGGTGTTGATAGACCCAAGTTAAATTTTTAAAAATCATTCTCTCTGGTCCATCAAGTACATGTTCTTTAGATCAGCTCTGTCAGAATCTAAGTAATAAGCCTGTTCACCTTTGCTGTTCATTGATTTCAATTTCCCAGCTAGCACTTCACAGGGACTGAATGCACAATTAATATCATGTGCATGAACAGAAGATGAGCATTTATTTCACCATTTTGTTAAAATATATAAGATTTTTATCATAACTTTAAATTTCTATAGTTCTGTACCAATATTTTATAAACATACTAGGAAAACGTTACAATTCATTTTATTTTTGGTTGTTGGGGCTAATATTCATAGATTGATATTGTAACATACCAGATAAAATTGTATTCTATATGTACATTAATCTAAAAGATAGTATTTTGAACTCAAGGGTGTAGAATAAACTTTTTTTGTAAGAAAAACTACTACTTAAAATTAGATAACTGAAAAATTGCTGTATCTTTATGGCAATGATCTCTGCACAGCGCATTCATATAAAATGTGGACAAAAAAGTCTCCCCTTTTTGTCATAGACATGGGGAAATAAAACAGCTTCAGGAAGGTCAAAGGAAGGAACTAGTTATTAAAACTTCAGTACTTTTTATTTATTGAAAAGAAAAATATCAGAGTCCAAAATTGCATTAAAAATGAATGCTGTTGTATTTTGAGAACTTAATATTTTAAACCCTGAGAATAGCACAAGTAATCAATGGTGCTTCCTCACAAGTCCTGCATAATCTCTCCTGATGATTAACTGTGATACTATAAAATAGGCATTGCATCAATACTTCTTTTTATATCTGCTTGAAACCCATTTGCATGTTTTTCTGTTAGCATTCAGAATGTTTCATAAAATCCAATTATGACTTTAGATTTTATATGAAACTATCAAAATGTCTTTGGTTAATTCAACTGATATTTCATTACAGTTAAAGTTCCAAAATGGAGCCACCATTTACTTAAGTGATTATATGCTGCTAAGAATCATCTTTGTACATTAAATTCCTGTAATCATAACTCAGGTTTCTTATTTATATATGAAGCATGATCACAAAAAAATAGAGAATTTAAATTAGAAAATTATGACAATAAAAGACATGCTGTCACTAATTTCCCTCCAAATACTCTAATTCTCTGAACACACGTATCCCATCACTTTTTCTACTTTCCAAGGCATTTCTGGAAGTATTGTTTCATGCACATCTTTAGTTACTTGTACTGGCTGCCTCCAACTCTTAAATCTATTGGAAATGTTGGTCTTTTATTTTCATTTGGAAATTAAGGAAGAGCTAAAAGTCCCAGAGTGCTGGATCAGTGTTATAAAATACACAAGCATGCATTGTAATATTTGTATTTGTCTTGTGTTAAAATAAATTGCCTCGATTTTAAAATTTATTTTTATTTTATTAATTGATCTTATTGGTACATTTTATATACACTTTAAGGTTGCATTCAACATTGAGAATTTGTACCTGTACATGACACATCTTTATTCTCATTTTTTGCATTCCCTTGCCCTCCCTACAACCCCAAACCCCTATGTGCATAAGCTTTGTTTATGTTTTTTTAGCCATCACATTTTTTCTTTCTCTCTACTTTCCCCTCCCCATTTCCCTTCTTCTTTTGAAAATTTTCTTCCTATTTAACAATACTTATCATACATTTTGTAACTCATTTACACCTTCAGTTTCAGATACTGGAGAAATGATGCAATATTTAACCATCTGTGTCCTATTTATATCACTTGTGTCTATAGCCATACCACCCTGAATGTGTCTATTTATGTCAGGTACATCCATTTGAATGTAAATAACTAAAATTATCATTCTTTTTGGCTGAATAATACTCTATAAAAAACACATCTTTATCTAGTCTGCACTTGATGGTATTTGGGCTATTTCCAAGATTTGGCTACTACAAATGTAGCTGCTATAAACATGAATGCAAATATGTTGCTGTGATATGAATTTTTTAATTATTTTATGTATTTACCTAGTAGGGAAATAGCAGAGCCAAGTGGAAGCTCTATTCCTAGTTTTTAAAATAATCTTCACAATAATCTCCTCAGTGGTTGCACCAGTCTACATTTCCACTAACAGTGGAGAAGATTTTCATTCTCTTCAAAGCCCCAGCAGACTTTGTTGTTGGTTGATTTCATGATAGGAGCTATTTTTGCTGTATTTGTTTATGTTTTTCAGCTCATCTGGTACTCTGGGACTTCTAAGTAGTAAGACAGAATCTAAGTGTTTTAATTTGCATCTCTCAAATGACCAATGATGTTGAACAATTCTTAATATATTTCTTAGCTGCCTTTACTTCTTTATCTGAAAAGTGTCTGTTTACTTCAGATGGTCATTTTTTTTTACCTTTATTGGTACATTAAATATACACATCATGATTGCAGATGGTAATTTTTGAACTGAATGTTTGAATCTGGGGTGGGAGGAAACACTGGCCATAGAAATTAGACAAGAGACATAAATACAGAGAATAAAGATAGGAAAGGAAGGGGCCGGGGATATGACTCAGTGGTTCTGGCACCTGTTTTGTAAGCGCAAGGACCCAGGTTCAATCCCCGGTTACCACATAACAATACTGGGCGTGGAGACTCACCCCAGCAGCAACCAGTACCACATACCACAGTGCCAGGCGTGGTGGCTCACGCCTGTAATCCTAGCACTTGGGAGGCAGAGGCAGGAGGATTGCTGTGATGTGAGTTGGAGGCTGAGCTCAGGGCCAGCCTGAACTACAAAGCGAGACCCTGTCTCAAAAAACCTAAAAAAAAAAAAAAAAAAAAAA
>PVIR01024799.1:0-25237 GCA_004026965.1 Petromus typicus | reverse complement strand
TCTGAAGAGATGGCAGATGGCAGTCGCACCAGTCTTTATGCCCAAGACAAGCTCAGTGTCTCTTCAATTAACCATGAATTGAATAATTGATTTCTCACACCTTGGGCTGTACTTACTTTTCAGCCATAAATTTCAACATAGGTTACTATGGAGGTCTAGTTCACTTGGAAGTCCTTTCCAAGCCTATCAAATGATTTCACAGCTGGGTCAAATCTAATTCTAACACATATTATGAAATGCAGTGACATAAACTTCAGCTCTCCTGGCTTTTCCATTTCCAGGACAGCCTCTGTGACCTTCTCGTTTGTTGGTCAGCTCCAAAGATGGTGGGGCTGATGGATACAATGGGTTTCTGTAAATGTAATTAAACATGTCTCTGCCAGCTGCCTGTGGTATTTGTGAATGTTTTCATAAGAAAAGCGGTTCTTCGGCTTTATCTGCCCACTGTGGTTTGTGGCATGTTGTGCTATTCTGCAGCCCTTGCAGTTTTTTCCTGAAGGACTGAGCTATGATGTCATGTGCTATCTCAGCACGGAACCCTTTCAAGGCTTCGCTGGGGTCTGTGTGCCTGAGCCCAGGAAGTCGAGGCTCCCTCGCAGCGTGCTTGGTAGCGACTCCCCGACTAGTGCAGCGCATTCCATTGCCTGGAGACCAAAGCCACCAAATGATTTGCGGTCAGAGTGATTTGGGGCTGGTCAGAGATGATTTAAAAGGAAGGTTATGGGCACATCAAGTGTAGGGTAAAGAAAATATATTTTACTACTTTATTGAGACCACATGGCTCCAACTTGAACTTTTTTTGAAAGTGGAAATTGTTGGCTGAGCTGGCTCATGGTGATTTTTCCCCTTTCTATTCTTTTTTATTGCTTAGAGCCAAAAAAGCTGCACTCCTTCCTTATTGTAAGCTTGGACTCCCCTGTTGTTTCTGAAAGTTTGAAAAATTTATGCCTGAGAATCAGGGAAACAGGATGCATTTGTTGGTTGTGTTCTTCAAACAACACAGATCACTGCCAGAGAAGAGACCCACGTCCCTTAGCACATATCAGAAAACTCCCCTAGCGAGCATGGTGCTGGCCTCAGTTTGAGCCAAGTAAGCACCAGGCTACTGCACTGGATGGGACTCTTGGGCTCCCAGGGCCTCTGAGAAGCAAGACAAGGAGTTTGTCCAGTCTGCTGAGGACTCTTGTCACCTGCGGTCAGTACAGGGAACCAATGACACACAGTCAAGTTTTTTCCACTGCACAAATATTGATGATGGGGCTCAGAGTCCAGCGGCCCTTTGCATTAGCGGTCCATAGGAACACTAGTCCTTGAGCTCACGTGCACTGCTAAGACAGCTGTCATCTGCTGCCCATCCTGTGTGGACAGTCACCAGCTGGCACACTGAACCACTTATTACCATGGAACGCTTTCCCAAGTCTCCAGTGTGATCTTAAAGTATGTATTATGACTTCAGTGTGTGGCTCCAGTCATCCTATTTCAGTCCTTAAGGTACACGCCACAGCCGAGTTGTCCGTTAAACGCTGTTAAACCACCAACTCCGATCTCCACTTTGGTGCAGTGAAACTGGTCAGAGAAGTTCAGGGGGAAGCTGGCTCATGAATATGCTCAATCCTGTGGCCCCCAAAGGCCAGCACCCCACAATGGGGCCGTGACTGTGATGCAGTGGGGGACAGCTTGCGATACATCCAGGAAGTCTTCCTTGTCTCTGGTCTCTAATCCATCTGAGCCAGTCTCGGTCCCCACAGTGTGAATCTACACCTACCCAAGGATTTAGAGCGAAGCATGTGGAGATCAAATTAGTGTGGTTGGTGGCTTTTAAGAAAAGCTTAAAACTGTAGAACTGGAAAAATGTCAAGAAGGCAACACTGTATGGTAGAAATCAAACTATATTGGAATTGAAGAGTCTGGCTTTGCCACTTTGTGGCCTTGAGCAAATCACGTAATAATGCAGTGTAGAGCAGGCACTGTGTTACATTTAACTGTGCTCTGAAATGTGATACCACATGATCCTCGGAGTGGTATCAGGAAGCAGGCAGGGCAGGTAGCATTGTTTTCACTTTATAAGTAGGACACAGAAGCTCTGAAGGTTAATGGTCACACAGCATGTGAGCGTTAGAATTTGGCTTTAAACTCAGAACTTCCCACTTCAAATCCCATATTCTTTCCACTGTAGCAAGCAGCCCCCACAACCTTTAACCTCTGTGGACCTCACTCTCCTCGTTTACAAAAATAAGACATCTGGCCCAATATGACAGTCCATTCCAACTTAAAATTCTGTGTCTGGTGAATCACTGGCTGGAAGGGACTTTAAGAAAGCACTTAGTCATATTCTTTGCTTCCAGAGGACTTCGTCTAAACTATTTTGAAAAAAAAAAAAATGTAAGCCCTTTTCTTCCAGTCCCAAAGCAGAATGGGGCTGGGCTCGGGAGAGGGTCTCAGTGCACTTCGGAGTGAGAAACAAAAGAAAAACCACAAGGTCAGTGTTTGCTGGAGAGATCTCTGCTCTCCCCAGTAGCAGTGAATGTCCAGTCCTGAGACCAGTACCTACAGCAAGAGGGGAAATCACAGGCATGCTTTGCTGGTGGGGAAGGATTGCTATTAAGACATCAGAAAGAGAGTTCCTCCATGAAGAGGGAAAAAGAGCTAAGTGACTCTGAAGTGCTTTTCCAGTTTATGTAGGGCTCCTGGCGAGAGTGAGGGCTGTAAAGCAGTGGCAACAGTTCTATTTAGAGTCACATGCAAGAATCCTCTTCATTCAGTAGGTGCCACAAACAGAAAGCCGTGCTAGTCTAGCTCCTACTTTGCTTGGGTCCCAAGAGGAGGGGCTGCCACAGAGGGATGACTGACAGGGGCCCTTGCCTGAAGATGAGGCTTTGGAGCCTGAGCTGAGAGCCTCTCCAGACTTCCCCTTGTCTCCAGCACTGTTCTCAGCAGGCTGAGCCACCAGCTAAGTTCTATATTTCTTTCTAGGACAATTACCAGCTAGCTTGGTTGTCACTTAAAACCTTAATCAGTCTCTCATGTTGTTCCTGTTTCACTCCCTTGAAAGAGATGTTATGAAGAAGGCAGTGATTTTGGAGCCAGGAGACTTGAATAACTTCTCACTGCTATGCTCATTAACTCACCTCAGGCAAAGCATTCTTCCCTCTCAGCCTTAACTCCTCATCTATGAAATAGGCTAAAAATACCTACTGTAGTCTTAAATATCCATGACGATCTAATGTGAGGAGCCCAAGTCCAAATGCTGTGTCAAGTGAGTCTGCCTCATTAGGAGTGAGAGTCCTGATCTTTCTATAAATCACATGGTCACTGATATCTCCTTTTATTCTGTCTCCGTTCTATTCCACCTCTGTTCTATTCCCAGGCTGAGATCAGAATTAGAGCAGTTCTTCTATGCATACTATATCTCAGACACATAATCACCTTTAATCCTCACAAAAACAATGTGGGCTAAATATATTGTCTCTATCTAATTAGCTGGAAACTGTTCTAACAAGCATATGTATCTTGCCCAAGATCCCCTGCCTCATATAGAAAAATGGAAACCAAGTCTGTCTGTACCAAGCCTGTACCCATTCAGACCTTCAGGGTTCTGGAAGTGGGACTTTTCCAACCTGAAGAGCCCAGGACTCTGGGTTATAGGCAGCAGCTCCTCCAGTCATCTCCTCAGCTATTTTGAGTCCACACAGATTTCTGGGGATTTGCTGAGTGTCTTAACTAAGGCTCTTTCTTGATCAGGGTCTGTTTGGGAAGCTATGACAAAATGCAGTATACTGTGTGTCTAGACAGAAGTTTACTGGGCACAGATCTGAAGGCTGGAAAGTTCAAGGTCAAGACGCAAAGACTTGGTGTTTGCTCAGGCCCTGCTTTCCAGTTCATGCCATTGTTCCTGTGTTGCTTGTGCCTTGTCCCCTTGTGCCTTTCTTGTACAGATATGAATTCTATTCATGAGGGCTGCACTGGGGCCTAATTATCTCGGAATAGGCCCTATCTGTTAATGCCATCATCTCGGGGCTAGAATTTTAACATCTGAACTCTGGGCTCCCATCGACATTCATACCAGAGCAATCAGCTCACCTTGCCAAATATTCCTTAGTCTCCTCATGTCCTCATCCGTAGTTGGCTTGTAGGCACTCCTCACACTTCCCTTCTACTCCCTTGATCCCTCTCCCCAGGACTATTGTGCATTCTCTTTTACACCTTTGTTTCAGAACCAGAAACTTTCTCATTATTGGGACACCATACCCGATACCCATCACTTCAGGAGAAAATGGTTTGCTAATCGCATGGTTTGAAGGGATTCAGTCCATGGTTGGAGGCACTAAGACAAGGACACTGCATTGGAGTGGTGTGGTGCAGTAAAGCTGCTTAGCTCATGGTGTCTGAAATAGAGCAGAACAACACCAGAGAATAGGGGCCAACAACCCAAAATAGTCCTCAAGGTCACACCTCCATCACCCATCCTGAAATACACTGAAGCATGCTGTACTAAGGCAGCCCTGCAGCCAGTTGAGTGGACAGCTACGCTCAACCACCTCTCTCCCCGCAAGGCCGTTGGAGCTGTCAGGGTTTGCCCACCCCCTGGAATCAGCCTATCAAGCAAGATGCTATGCCATCCATTCTGAGAGCCAATACCCAGACTCTCCCTAACCTCCAGCACATTTCTTATTTCTCCTTCATTGAGAGGGACACTTTAGCAATTATATGTACCCATTACATTATCCTCACATTTCACAGAATACAATTTTTTAGGTCTGTGAAAGAAAGACCATCTGACCTGTTGCCTTTATTTTATAGAATAAGAAACTGTGTCATGCATAAATTGATTGCTTCCCCTAAATCAAAGCCCAGGGCTTAAATCTGGGCCAGTGCAGGGACAATACTGATGCTAAATCCAATCAGTATTGTTTTCAAAGTAGTTTAATTCCAGATTTTATTGTATTTGTAGCCCCCAATCTGGTATGGTCCCTTCATCAGTTTTTAGAAAGGAGTCTTTGCTTTGCCCTAAAATCCTGGTTAGACTCTAAATGTCCATAAGAAAATGTTTCTGTTTTGTTTTGTCTTGACTTGGTCAGCATATCTCTCCTGCCAAACTCAGTCCTGTTTACTCCTTGACAGTAACTGGTGTTTCACAATTCTAATTCATGGACTGGAAGAGTTAAGTCTCTCTTTTGATTCCCTTTCTGTAGCTTAAATTTTACCAGATCTCTTTGCTTTTTCTTGTAGTTCTTATGCTCCAACAATTTCATCATCCTTGTTTCTATCTGTTGAACCATCTCCAAGTCTCCATGCCTCACAAACTATGAAGTCCGAAACTGGACAAAAAAGTCTCATAAAGGTATGATAAAGTGGCAATGACTTCACAATTCCTTAAAACTGTGCTCTAAGCAGAGCAGCCAGTTTTCACACTCATGTTTTACGTGATAGCTGGATTGCTTTGACTTGTGTTCAGCTTATTATCCTCATTTGGCTGGACAGTCCTTATGTGTTTGTGACAATGATCATTTCCTCCATGTATCATCCAGAACTTTTCCTCCTGAGCTATGGTCCCTTTTTTTCCCTATTTCTTCGATTTATCAAGTCATCTGGGATTCTCCTTCCATTCTTCCACTTCTTAATTCCTGACCCCAGCTACTGTCCCACATAGCTTAGCACATTCAAAGTCCCTGGAATTCATTCATCTAGAAAGCAGGCCACTGAGACTTCTGGCCTTTTGAAACTCTTCTTCCTTATGGACTAGGATTTTAAAAAGAAGAAGTCCATCTTCCAATGGCAAGGTTTGAAGTTCTAGATAGAGTACCACAGGGGCTTCTAGGGCGTAGGGAAAACCTACAACATGGGTGAATTTAAATAGAACTCCACATACTCAGGCTTGTTTTGGGTGTAATTGTGACAGTCTCTGAACTTTCATACTAACCCAGAAACATGACAATTGCAAAAACCAGTTCACTTACAAACCGCTTCTATCTCCACTCACATAAGCAACCCTCACACAGAAACACATTATATATGAAGGAACTAAGGCTCCGTTAAGTGACTCCCAAGATCCCACAGTAAAGATTGCAACACACATTTTCTGTCTTCAAATGCCCCACGCTCTCCTTATTTTAGTGGTTTTAAAATCCTAGAATTCCCAAAATTCCCAAAAGGGGGATGGTTGTCAAAAAATACAGATTTGGGGACTGTGGCTTTAAGACACTGATTGATTAAACCTGAATGGAGACCTAAGGTCTGCATTTTAATGAGCCCTTCAGAAGGTTTTGAATAAGTTAGTAGATCATACTGAAAAACTCCTCTCCTAAACCACACAAGCCAAGCTCCACCGGTACATCTTCCTTCCCCTGGGATAAAACTGGCATATAAAAACCAGCCACAAAAATCCCCAAGTTCAACTGCTCTCAAGGGCTTCCTGCTGCCCCTACACCCCAGGTTATGCTCACAAAGCCTGCGCACCCAGCTCCAGCTCAGTCTTACGTGGAATCTTTCCATTTTACCACCCACTAACGGCTGCCCTGGCAATTCTTGAATTCTCTAATCTAATTGTGTCCACCTGGCTGCTCCAGATCAGAACTTGTCTCACTCGGGCTCTTTCCAGTGTGACCATGAAATGAAGTAACGTTGAATTCTGAGTCAGGGAAAAGAATCTGATGACTTCCCAGGCACTCTTTATCCAGGGCATTGTCTAGTCACATTTCCTCTGCCAGATCTCACTTACAGAGTCCTCCGGGAGAGAGCTCTACATCACTCCCATGTAGGGAGACATTGTGGTTCTTGCAGTCCCACCACTCAGCTAAGCTCACAATCCATTGTTCTTTGCAAATTGGATTCCCTCATTGGCCAATGAATGCTGAACCTATAGGCAGCAACATGAATATTAGTGAGGTACCCACAGTACTCCCCGCACAGTGCTGACTCTTTGCAGTGAACTGTGTCTTAGTACCCATTTTCTGTAAGGGAATGTTGAGGATTTGTACACGTGGTGCCTACTTTCCAGTCAAGGAACATTAGGAGCTTGTCTGTGTTCTTTGTGTTCCAGATAGATACCTACTAAGCCCTCTACCTACAAATCCCTTGGCTCTTTCAGGCTCAACTGTATCTACAGGAGGTCTGAAGTTAGATCTTTAATGGGTGTCTTATGGAGTAAGATGTAAAGTCTAGAAGAAAAAAGTTTCTGAATTCTAAGCAAACTAATAGTGTGGCTGACATTTACATGAACTATCACTGAACCACCAGAGTCTGTACGTGTGTTCCACACTCTCCACCTTCTATGTTCTTTTTCAAGTGCAGATGTCTCCTTCACTACAGGCCTGACTTCCTGCTCTTCCTCAGAGACATCCAGCTGGTGGTACTGAGACAGGAAGAAAAAAAGACACACACTGCAAGGAAACCGTGTTTTCCCCTGACCTTTTGTCTCTGCTATCATATGACACGCTCCAGGCAACTTTCCATATTTAGTCTACTGAGTGATGCTCAGACGTGTACCTTGCCTTCTCTTTGGAAGATGTGAAAATTCTTGAGAAGACAGCAAAATACACCTGGCTGGAGAGCAAGTGATGTTGGGAGCCTTCTTAGAGACCAGCCTTAGAGTTTTCAATGTTGTTCATACAGAAGAGCTCAAGCTTTGTTGGAAGTGACAGTTAGCTATTTTGTTATAACGGCATGCTGTGGAGTAATACCAGTGTTAAGCAACTTGTTAAAGGATCTCAGAGCATTAAGGCAACATTCTACACCCTATACTTAATTAGGTCAAGTTTAACTAATAAGAAACAAAAGTCTGTTTTGCTAACCACAGTGGAAGTATTGTTTTCGGGTGAAATTCGTATACCTACTGCATTGTCTGACCTGAGGATAATATACTGGAAACAATTTACAGGCTTTTTTTTTTCATTCTTTCAGTTTTGATATTTAAGCCATAGAGAACTTGCAATCCAGGAACAGGCTTTGCTGTGTGAACATTTCTCATAGAAGTTCACCAGCACGTCCTTACTTAAGACCTCGATGCTGTGGACCACGAGGTGCAGTACACAGGACACCATCTATGACATCTGGTGCACATGGTTAGCTGTTATGACCAGCGTGAATGTGTCCTGAGCCATTAATCAAGCCACCCAAAGCATCCTACCATGGAAATTGTACCCACCAGAAAAGCAGGCTCCCCAGCACTAGTGAACATTCAAGTGACCAGGCTGGTTGAGGAGATCTGAACAGCAGCCTGACAACGCCACTGTGCTCACGTGTCTAGATCACAAGTGATCCTGCAGCCCTGGGAAACCTGAGCTTGGGGCTCCATTTCAGTTTCTTGTAAAGATCTTCACTTTAATTATAATGGGAAACCTTGGCTGAGCTATAGTCAGAAGGCTCTTTACATTTATTTTCTTCTTTAATCTAATAACCCCACAACAGAAGTAGTTATTATCCCCATTTCCTGATTAGGAAAATGAACCTTCAAGGGGACAAGCAGCTCACCAGGTTCATTCACAGAGAAAATGACAGAGGCGAGGCACTAAACTAGGGGTGCCCATCTCCAGAGCCTACTTCTGAGACACCATTCTTCTTTCCAAACTATTTATCACCTCCAGAGAATAGGAAGGTTACATAATTAATCTGGTATGGTTACATAATTAGCCCCAGCATGTGCTCTTGGGATGCTGAACTCTTTTCATTTATTAAGAGCTGATTTTTTTTCTCTCGAGGGTTTCAATGAGCTGTCATTGAATCCACCCAAAGAGGAACTCCAGTAGATTCTGGCACCCCTGTTTTAAGGCAAGTAACCTCACACTCTCCATTCAGGACTCATCACATGGCACTACAAATGGACTTAGTTTCTATTTGACTACAGCAGTTAAGCAGGACCAGAAGGAAGGTGACACCTGTAAGAAAGAGGACAGCAGTTGAAGCCCCCAAATGGGGTGCTAATCCCAGGCACCATTGTTCTTGATAACCCTCTTTATCTCCTCTGTAATCCATTTCTTTTTTGTATCTGTGATATTTCCTTTAATTAAAGTGGGTGTCATCTGAAGTTTCATGGACAAGGTGGTATGTGGGAAACAGATTTCTAATTTTGTGCTCCCACTAAATATCAGTATTTAGATTCCTTTCTCACTCTCAGTATTCCAATCTGAAAAATGGGGCAGTGTACTGTCCATTGCTGAGTGGTCTAAAGGTTGAATAGCATAAGGCTTAAGGTGTATAGGCAGGATCTGAGCTGTACTCCTATTTTGCGCCTTGAAGTGCTGTGTCCCTTTCCTCAGTTCTCTACCCTACACTAGTAAGATGCGCTTAATGTATGGGTACCAGGGGCTTATGAACGAGTTGTGCCATCCTCAAAGTTCCTTATGAACAAGCAGTATTAAACAGCGGTCAGCAGTTCAGTCACTTTAACCAAATAGATGGAGTTGAAAATCCTGTTCCAGTATCTCCTGTACAACCTCGCTACCTTAACTTCCCTGGGTCTTGGTCTCCTTAAAAAAAAAAAATGCATCTAGGGGCCAAGGATTTAGCTCAGTGGTTCCGGTGCCTGTCATGCAAGCGCAAGGACCCGGGTTCGATCCCTGGTAACCACATACCTATACTGGGTGTGGAGACTCACACCCAGCAGCAACCAGTACCACAGACCACAGTGCCGGGCGTGGTGGCTCACGCCTGTAATCCCAGCACTCAGGAGGCAGAGGCAGGAGGACTGCTGATATGATTTAAGTCTGAGCTCAGGGCCAGCCTGAACCACAAAGTGAGACCCTGTCTCAAAAAAACCTTAAAAAAAATGCATCTAACAGTGGTATATGTCCTGAAGTTTCGAAGAACGTTGAATTAGTCAGTAGACACTGAGCACTTCGAAAGTCCTTGGCACAGAGTGGGCATTCACTACGTGCTAGGCATTGTTGTGGGTGATGCTGCTGTGGTTGTTGGCATTGCCTGTTTTCTTAGTTGCCTTTTGCGAGGTTTTTAAGATAATTGGCCTCAGTGAGCTGTGCAGAGCGAGGCCTTGAGCAGCCCTTCTCCATGCAGACATTGCTGCTCCCAGGGGGCTCAGGGGAGGCGAGTGCTGACCATGACCCCATTAGCACAATCTCTAACCAACTCAGGCACAGGGCTACAACAGGGGTAATGGAAGTCACATATGGAAAACTTTTAGTTGGCTCCTGGGAGAGGAAAAAGGCACTAAATAAATACAAGGAATTATTAAAACTAGGAGACGACCTCACAGGGGTGCTGAGCCTTGCATGTTATTTGCTTTTCTAAGAAGCAAATGAGGCAAGAAGCCAACTCCATTACCAGGTGACAGAGTGGCCTGGCTGTTGTTTGAGGGACAACAGCATGTCACTTACCCAGAGCAGCTCTCAGTCCAAACCTAGTCTCCTCCTGACTGCAGGCACATCAGCTTTCCACGAAGGCCCGGTCCCTTGTCAGAGCAGGCGCCTATCCCTTTCCGGGCTGTGTCTCACTGCTAAGATTGTCCTTCCAGGGGAGCCAGGAGGTGATAGTCCAAGTCCGAACCCACCAAGTAGAAGACTGAGGGTGAACTCCCTTCGGTACTAGTGTACATGACTTAGAGGCCACCAGCAGTCCACTTCCAACAGCAGGATTCCTCTCAGCAGGGCTCTGTTGCCAAGCCTTGACAAATATGGGCGAGCACATGGATCTGTGATTTAGGAGGTATCACTGCGTCAGGACCTCTTTACAACTTTGCCACCCACCCCTGACATGTTCCTCTCTCCAGAATCAAACCTAATATGAAAATGAAATATATGGAAAGTGGTCTCCAGGTATCACTTGTGAACTGGTGGATATGAGACATCCAGCCATGACTCAGGAGCTGGCCTGCCGCCACCACACAGCTTCATGCCTCTGGCTCCCTGGCGTCATCAATGGCATAAGACTCATCTCCACAGCTCCAACCTGTGATAATAGAAACTTCATTTCTCTTCAGCCCGAAATAAATAGCAGTATAGCCATAAAGACTTGCATTAAGAGATCTTCGATAAGTATAATATCTATAGAAGTCTCATCATTTAAGAACATAGCACTTCATGACATGTACATTTTATTATACTTTTCTGGTAATATTTTAATTTTAATGTACAGATAACTATGCCATAAATGACATGAATTAATTAGATTGAAATCTTCAAAGCTAGCAAAAATTTAAATATTTTCTTTAATAATATATAAAATCAATGTTTACATGTCAGTGTCATAAAGCCATAACCAACTCTCTCAATTTGCCTAGCAAAAAACATTTGGGACAGAAAAAGCAAAATTAAAAAGTCTATCCATCAAAAAGAAAAAAAAAAGTAATATCACTTTTCTTCCCTTCCTCAATCAGCCTCAATTGTGAAGATTCCAACTGAAATATTTTCTCTGACAGCAATGATTGTGCAAGGTCTTGGCTTATTCAGTTTTTCAGAGCAATTCATAGATTATTAACTACCATACAAAGTATGTAATAGACTCTAATTTATTTATAATAGGGGATTTTTTTATTCATGATTTTTTCTTCACAGATCAGAACGGTTCAAATATTTAAAGAAAATGATCTTTCTAAGCTGCCAGGAAGATGAATGGTAACAGCACAATCCAACAATAAGCCTGTGAATGACCAAACCTCTTGTCTAAGAGGCACCAGGCATGGGCACTCAGGAATAGTTGCAGAAAAGCCTTGCAACCTTTTGGTCTCCCCCCATTTGTCATTCTGTGGTAGTGCACCCCACCTGTTAAAGAGGGCTCATGTATTCAACATTTGTGCTTTTAACAAAGAAAGAATTACAAACTTTCCTTATTTATCCAAATTGCCTACCTAGAATGAATCTGCGTCATTTCCCCTTTCTCCTTTCCCCCACCCACCCATCCACAACAGCTTCTGAAGGTGATCCTGTTCTGATATGAACTCTCTTCTGTTTCTGCTTGGTCTGCTTCTTAGAAAGAGCTAATGTGCTCCAGAGAGCACCGGCAGCCGTTCTTCCCAGCAGCCCTGTAAACTGCTTTCCTGCTTGCATACCAGAGCCCTCCCAGTGGTTCAGACAAAGAAGTCTAAGCTATGTGCAGCAGCTACTAGAGATCTGTTCACAGTGTAATAGCAGCCTCAGCTTTTAAATCTCTCTGTACTCATTAGAAACAGCTGTCTTCCAGCTTAGAGAGGGAAATTAGAAATCTGTGGTATAACTGAGGATGTAAGGGCCGTGTCACTCGAAAAAGAGACTTCAAATCTATATTAAGTCAAAAGTGAAAGCTTTTGAGTCTTTCACTTAGGAGGGAATCCTCTAGGGGGAAAATGTAGTAGATATTATCTAGAAGGTAAGAGACTGGCCAGTTAGCCTTAATTATCTAAGAAGTAGGGGGCTATCTATGTCCATGAGATGTTCACTGTTAGAGAATCTCTTCCCCCAGAACACTTCTGCCTGGAGCTTCTTGCTGCAAAACCTCTTCATAATGTCCGCTACACTGACATGCTCAGATACTGCTGCCACATGCTGGCCTCACTGGACTCCACCACCACCCAACTTGATCCAGTGCAAGGACTGCTGACCCTGTTTGGTGTCTTCTTCGTGGCTTTCCCAGTTGAAATCAGTTCACTGGTGTGGGCAGTTGCAGATAGTAGTCTCTCCCCCCAGAGTACAAGCTGCCTGTGAGTGTATACCTCGTTGTCTTCTATTACACATTTACATCTTCCTTTTGCTCTGTCGTCAGCCTCTCTCTTCTCCCAGTATGATTTTCAAGTCCCAGCTCCAAGGCTGCCTGTGGATGGAGCCCCGATGGGTTTGACCTGTGGGAGACTCATCTCATGGGTAGAAAGCATCCTGTCCTTGGGGCGCTGACTCAGTATCTCTGAGCACTGTCCTGTAGACTAGTTGCTAAGGAAACAACTAAACACAGTGTAACATGTTACATTCTGTACACCCTTATTTGTGACACACTGTGACAATTCTCACCAGCCATCCAAGCCAAGAGGAGGTCATCTCTGGCTGGTGTGGACTTGTTAAAACCTCCCTTTGCATCAGTAGACATAGTATTAGGATTATATAGTTAGATATATGTTCGCACAAATTTGCGAACATTTGTGTGCTGCAGTTTACTTCTTACTCTATGTTTTTAGAAAGCATCCAGTGAAACACAGTAGTGGGGAGCTCTGGAAGCAGGGAAAAATACGACAAATGTATTAGCACTGAGGTCTAATAGAGTTGTATCCACTCAAAGGTGAGAGTCTTGATTTGTATTCTTTGCCTACACAATAGACTCTTCCTTTACTGTGTGTAAAAAATTCAATAGTCCTTAGTACTACTGGGTAAAACACATCAATTCCCATACCAGACGTTAGCCATGCACCACCTCCTTCCCTCCCCATAACAACCTTGTGAGTCAGGTTCAAATTAAATGTTAATTTAAGAGATCATAATAGTTAATGAATGATAAAAATGATAACCAAAGTATTTTAATCAAACATAATTATTCTAAAAAGTATATTTTTCTTTTCAGCACTTAAATGCTGCAGATAGTGGACATTCTTCTACTATTTTTCTTTAGGTTTCTTTTCTTCATATTTTAAGTGCAGAGAGGGATATTTGTAGTTAGCTGCAGTTTTAAAAACTCACATACTGAAAACTCCAAAATTAAAAGAAGCCAACCTCAGTCCTCTTAGGACAACTTAAATGTTACATGTTTCTCACATAAACTTCAAGAAGTCTACTCCATTCTGTTTTATTGTGATTTTGCTACATGATACATTTTTAAAACTTTCAGCTAACTTTTTTGAAGAAGTAATTAGAGATTAAAACCAAGTTCTCTGCACTGAGCTGCATCCCCACACCCGCTTCACATTTTTATGATTTTGAAGCAGGGTCTTGCCAAGTTGCTGAGTTGCCCAGATGGAGCATGAACTTGTGACCATCCTGCCTCAAACTTCTCAGCACAGGGAGCTGCACCACTACACTCCGCTTACATTATTTTCCAAGGCTGCATAGTATTTCACTGTGTCTGTTATCATAATTCAATTGCCGTTTGTGCTTTAATTGAGATTTAGTGCAAGCTGAGTGTTTCACTGTAACTTTTTCTTACATGCTAAAATTGTCACTTTTGTCTATCATGTCTTTGTAACCTTAGGTGAATATATCAAAGCTTAACTTTCTAGAATTGAAACTACTGGGCCATATGATATGCGTTCTAAATGTGAATGTTGCCAAATTCCCTTCTTGAGGGTTTCTAGTCTCATATTAGTTACAGCAATTTTCTGCATATGAGTGTGAGCTTGTATTTGAATGTATTCATTTTCCTTTTCAGAAATGCACATAGGTCCTGTGGTCTGTGTTTGGATGTCCCCCCAAAGTGTCACGCAGATGAGGTGGGGCTTTCTTTTCCAGAGGTGGCTGAATCTGAAGGGTATGGCTGTGGGATTAAGGGTGTGTGATTACTAAACCACTAGATGCGAGTGTTTGGTTTGACATCGCCCTAATCCAGGTACTCTGGTTGGGAAAAACGGGGCAGAAAGATACTCTTAGGATCTCTTATCACTTTGGCTACCACATGAGCACCACAAACTGGTTCTCCTCTGTGACATCCCTCTTCTGTGTGCCTTGCTGCCATGGAACTAGCCAATTGTGAACTAAAACCTCTAAAAACTGTGAGTTAAATAAACTCTTTCCCTCTTAACTTTGGGTGTTGGGTATTTTGTCTCAGCAGTAAAACATCTCAGTAGAGAAATTCCTGTTCCCACCCTCCCCACACTTCCACTAAGAACCCCTCAAACAAATTGCTTGTGCTATATTAGCATAATAATACTGTACAGCCTCACAGTCCTTTCTGAATATCCTTTTATTGCCTCCCTTTTGTAAAGAACATTATATTATTTGCCAAAAGTAAAAATGGACTACAAATAGCTTTCTGAAGATGGAGTGATATAATCCAAACTTCAGAAAATCAGATCCTGCCCACAGGGAGTGGGGAGGAGGGGCAGCAGGAATGCTTTTCTGGGGATCATGACTTACCCTCGCTAATTGCAAGTCTAAGATTGATGCAAGAAGGCGAAGGGTTCAAGGATGAAGTCAATTTTTCCTGAAGTTAGAAATAAATCTATAAATTGTGGTACTATGAATTGCTGAAAAATTATTGTGCAGGGATCAATAAATCACTTCAAAGCAGTGTTAGAAGACCATTCCATCTCCTCAGTGTCTCAGTTTCAATAACATTATTAGGCTCCAGCGTATTGGGCAAACTCATTTCTTCAGCTTGTAACGTTGCAGTAAATGACCTGGCAGCAGATTTAACATTTTCTCTGTAATGTCCTAAGTTAACTCTTTAGTCATTGGCCAACAAAATCCCTAATCCCACCAGAATTTTAAAACTATTAAGGACCTTAGTTCTTAGTCACTGAAAAATCATAAGATGCTTTATGAGAAGAAGAGAGAAAGGGAAGCATGCTTCTCAGTGAGCTTAGGCTAAATTAGAAAAATGAACATCGTGTTTATTAACATCTGCATATTATAGATGCTTGAGCAAAAACGCAAATTTTATCTCTTCAAGGAGTAGTGAATAGCTAAAAATAGTGATTCTGTGCAATGAACTATGGGATTCATAGTTCCCGTAGAACTATGGGATAGCTAAAGGATTGCTATCTCCTTTAGCCTTTGATTTGGTTCATTTTGTCCACTGATAATAGAGGGTCCCTGGTGGGGTAGAGGCAGGTACCATCTTCCTGACCTCTCTGGAGATCAGGGTCCCAGGGAGAATGTGAGGAGGCCATTCTACACGTAGTATGGCCACAGCAGCAGGCTCTCAGAATAAAGAAAGGACCTATCAGGCCTGCCAGTCCCAAGTAAAAATTAGGACTTTTATGTATTTTTTAAATGGGAAGTCTGAGATTCTCCCTCAAAAAGAATACTGAAAAAATCAGAAGCATTTCAAAGAATTTTGAGTGGAAAAAATCAGATATTTTAAAAACTCAAAACACTTGTGCAAAGTAAATTTCATGAAAATTTCAATCCATTTTAATAAGAACATTTTTAAATTCTGTAGTGCTTTCAGCTAGGATTCAACCCAAGACTTTGAAACTGAGCTACTTTCCAACCTGCTCATCTTTCTAAATTTTTTTTTTTTATTTGAGACAGGGTCTCACTTTGTAGTTCAGGCTGGCCTTGAGCTCAGCCTCAAACTCACATCACAACAATCCTCCTGCCTCTGCCTCCCAAGTGCTGGGATTACAGGCATAAACCACCAGGCCCGGCACTGTGGTATGTGGCACTGATTGCTGTTGGGTATGAGTCTCCACACCCAGTATTGTATGTGATTACTAGGGAATTGAACCTGAGTCCTTACACTTGCAAGACAGGCACCAGAACCACTGAGCTAAATCCCCGGACCAGCTAAATATTTTATTTTGAAACAAGATCTCACTAAATTATCCAGTGGACTTAAATTTGTGATCCTCCTGCCTCAGCCTCCCAGAATGTTGGGATTACAAGTGTGAGCCACCATACGTAGCTCAAATTATGCCTTTATTTAGTATCCAGCACATTTGGTATTAGATGTTTGTCTGTTTTTGTCCTGCATTATCTAATAATTGTTCACTGAAACAAAAATCAGTGCCCACCATCATAGTGCCTCAGTTCTTCCTGTGGTGTCCATGCCACTGACCTGTCCCAGTCAATTCCATTTGGGGGTATATAGAATATTTAAGACACTCTTTTTGTCTCTCCATCTCTTTTTCTGTCTCTCTCTCTCCCCTCTTCCCTCCCTCCCACTTTCGGCAGTTTTTTAGATCCTTCAAAATTAACCCAGTAAGTAATTTTAAATCCAACTTTAAACAATCTGGACAAACTGTAGACCAGAAAGACATTAAAAGCTATAGGGAGACCATGGTAATTTTTGCCTAGAAGAACCAGGGAGAGGAATGTGCATAAGACAGCCTTTCCTTAGAGCATGGACCCCTCTACCTTTCTCTAGTACCATTTTAAAATTTCCCCAGCACGTATAAATTTCCATGATGATAAGCTGGTGAGGGAAGGCTTTCTCATCATGTACATAGACTTAAAACCCAAAAGAACAGTATGGCTGGAGCACAGATCATATTACCTACGTGTTGTGATATGCTCATCTGCGGATAAATTAGAACTCTGGCCCACACGACAAACTAGGACAACTATGCCGCTCTTTTCTCTCCGAGTGAACACACGTAACCATTATCAACCATGATGTTTTTAAATACAGAAACACACACACACACACACACACACACACGCGCGCGCGCGCTTGTATTTCCTATCCAGCAAAAGAAACTTGATCATTTTTTGTAGCAGCTGAGTATATGCTAAGGCCTTTTCCCTTAACTCATGTGTTATATTTGTTTTTGTCTTTGGTCAGGTTTGGAAAGTGCTTCTGTAGCCGGTTTGTGGCAGTTGTGTACTGAGACAGAGTAGCTTCGGGGAGAGCGGGATGTAGGTACTACAGCGTGGAATGTAGCCAGGCTGGAGGAAAGGAGTATCTCAAGCTATCATCGAGAAGGAGCAGGCTTTCCTTGTGACACAACACAATTCATACTTTTCACAGAGCAAGATTTAAGTCTATGTCTAGTCATAACCTTAATTTTCTCACTCTCAGTAAAGTTCCAGTGTATTGGAAGAAAATGTCAGCCGTAGGTAACATGCTCTGAAAAACCAACCGAATGAGACATGCCATTTTATTCGTTGTTTGAATGGCCAAATAAAACAAGGTGTAATTAGTCCTGACTTCCTGCTCCTGCTCATACAGCTGGGCCCCACCCCACCGCAGCAGTAGCTGCTCACACAGGGAACTCAGCACAAGCCCTGGAGGCGGCTTCCTTGGGAAATGGCTCACTTTTCTACACATCTGAAAGTACGTATTTGATCCAAAATGTGGGGAGGAGGAGGGATGATTTAGAGTTGCTTGTGTGGCCAGTTTCAGAAAAGTGGCTGCGAAGTAGCATTTGCCAGGTGTTTGAGACTCTGATCAAGAACTTGATTCCAGGAGTTGGTCAGACGTTACATTCAGGTAGGTGTGTATGTAGGTATATGGGGTGTGTTTGTGTGTATGTATGTATGTGTGTATAAAAATGTCAGTCCACATTTTTCATGTAGATACTCACTACTTTTACTAAGACAGTACCTTCCGGGGCCATGAGTGCTATCTGCTGGCAATATAATTCCTTCCATCCCTAACTTCTTATTCTCAGATTAAAAGAAGATATTTCATTTGTTATGGCTGTCCTTGGAAAGCTGACCTTTCAATGTGAACTCCTGGAAGGAGCTCAAAATAAGAACAAGGGAAATATATGTAAGAGAGAAGGTGGCTGAGCTGGGTCTTAACCTAATAAAGGAAAAGGCTGCCAGTGTAGCTCAGTGGAAGAGCCCTTGCCTGGCCCGGGTTTGATCCACCATGACGACAAAATGTATCGGTATGTGCAGTGACGGCTGAGGGGCCGGGTTACAGTTTAACTTCAGGTACATTCCCGCTGTGATTAAGGGCTTGACGTGTGGCTCCCTAAGACCAAACTAGCCACATATGCCTGTCATCAGACTAGAGTTTACCCTGTCACTGATGTGCGGGGTGAAAACGCTGTGAGAGGAGCTCTGAGCTCTTCTGACAGAACGGCCACCGGGCTGAGCAGCAGGATTTAACTGAACTGACAAAGTCACAACCCATTGAAGGCTCAGCTGGAAAAGACAGTAAAGTCATGGAAAACAGAAACAAGGCCTTTTGAGTTCAAAGCCTCAGCTCCTTCAAGAAGAAGTGTATTTTCCCCTCTTGTTTCCACTCCAGGCAGATTCTTTGTGCCTTTCCCCCAGTCATGAGCAGTTCCTTTTAGACAAGCAACTGAGGGCCAAGGCAGGAGGAATTTAACTGAAATCTCCTCTACTTTGTCTTTGGAGGAGGAGAGTAAAAGTTGACTCCCTCACTATCGCCCCTCACATACAAAGAAGGAACTCTAGGCTTTCTGGATCTCCAGATGTGAACTACTTCATGTTAGTCACTGTCATTTCAGAGGTGAAGACACCAGGAGGGACTGCTGTCCCTTTCCCAAGCCTGGCTTCAGGCCCTTTGGGTTTCATAAGTCTGAGGTAATCATTGTATTTCAATGGATGAGTTCCAAAAGCGTAGAGGATTGGCAGCAGTGTCTAATAAAACATCTCCCACATTTTATCCCCTTTGGAATGCAATCCAGGTTACAACAATAGCTAATAATTACCTGCCACGGCTACAGCAGCAAAATAGCTGAATGTGCACCTCTAGCTGTTTTATGTGTGTGATTTCTCATCTCAGGCTCTGTCTGTAATCCGTTCTTTCCCCTGGTGCTTTGAGGACTTGGAAGCATTCAGTATGAATTATCACACTCCAGGTAACTTTGAAGTGTGGCTTGTCGGGTCTTGCTAACTTACTTCTGTGCTTGCACAGAGGATGAAGGAGGATGACTCCATTTTTTAACTAACAGGTGTAACTGGAGAATTTGAGATTAAGTGACAAAGACATTAGTATTACTTTTTTTTTCTTTTTTGCCTATGTACTGTGAAGGTTTCTTTATTCATGGCAATGTATCTGGTTTGCAGAGGCAAAATAATTTTCTCAAGCCAACATGATATTTTAAAGTTACTCTTGCAGTGAACTAGAGTTAGGATGACTGCTCATTCTGATTTACCTGAATTGTAGTCGTTTGTCCTTGTTCATTGTTACTATCTACCCATTTGATCTCAGAAGTGTCATAGTTTGAGTGACATGTTATGCGTTCAGCCTGAGTAATTTCCAAGGTGAGAGGTGGAGGAGGATACTGTTTTCCTGTGCCATGGCAGAACAGCAGCTGATTTTTTAAAAATAGAGAATCCTTAGAGTCAGCAATTAAGGAGAAATGGAAGGAAATCACATTGGATCTTACGTGCAAAAATAATATTGAAACATAATTTGTTACAAGAGGCGTGGCAGGGCTAGTGATGTAGCTGAGTGGCACTACCTCTGCCTGGCAAGTGCAAGCTCCTGTTTGGTCCCTGGTACAGAAAACAAATAAGCATGGCAAATATGTTTCAGTTCAAGTGCCAACTCTGCTTCATCAGTAGTGGCTACCTATCACACCAGTGAAAGTCTGAAACCAAATTTGGGGCCAACAGGAAAGAGTTTACCTTGTTACTGATGTGCATCATGAGAACTGGAAGAAATAGTTGAAAAATGTATGCTAGGTATTACATATCATTATCGCACAGATGGAATCATAGCAATAAATTCAACTCAGTGTTTTCCAAAATGTGCTCCACATAACACTGATCTCTCAACATGACTCACACAACACGTTTTGTATGGATGCCACCTTATTTCTCTCCTAGAAACTCAGGCTGTACTGGCACAAGCAAAGCTCCAAAACACTCATAGTAAAGACAGATGATTAACTTTGTTTAACCTAGGGTTTCATAAACCTGTTTGACCACAGAAATCTTTTCAAGGTTATCTGTCAACTTGCTGCAGAGCTAGTTTTGGGGGATACACTTAAGGAAGCACTGGTCTAGGTCATTCCTTGCATTTCCCACCTAAGGAAGTTCTTTCCCCCAAAGGAGAATGATGGACCAGAGTCATCATGGATGGTCTATGCACCCAGCAAAATGAGAATCCACAGCTTCCGGCTCTCAGGCTTGGCTCTTTCCAAGCTAGATCACTGTGGAAAATATTAAAAGCAGTCTAAGACTTGAATAGCTTCTGGCAACATAAATGTTGTAGATTCCACTTGTGTATTTTTATAGTTGTTCTGTGAGGATTATGATTAGATATCTGTGTGCTTATAAGTCCAGACACAAAGCTGCCACTCATGATCAAGACAAAATGAGATAAAATAATTTTTAAAAGTTTAATTTTATTTGAGCTACTCCAACCTCTTTTATCTTTCTTTGTTAGGAGATAAAGTGATTACTGAGCAGAGAATCTCTAGACATGAGTCTGGTTTGGCTTTAAAATCTATTTTATCATTTCTTGGGCTTTGAATTTCAAAATCTATTTATTGGTCTCTTTTGGATCAAAAGGTTAAAGTACATCTGTTGTCCACACAAATTTAGCTATTGGCCTTCAAGCTAAGCAGTCATGAAATTATAGCTACAGTAAATTTAGACAAGGACTAATTTCACTTCAGTCTGCCTATAAATCCACATGACAGAATAAACAATGTTTGTCTTGTGGTTCATGTGAACACATGTAAGAAATTAAGAAATCTTTGGTGACAAGACAAAAATACTCCATAAAAATTAATTGATGTTTAATTGGGGATATATGAAATGCAATGCTTGCAGCTGGCCTCATACTGAGTTTAAGCATAAACAAGACTCATGCTAGGCCTCACTTGCCAATTCCGTCTTGGTGGTTCCCCAGTTCATGGCAGAGCCCTTCTGTTCCTTTAAGAGAGAAAAACACCTGGAAAATATAACCACTGGACCACTGTCTCCCTGGAGTTTTTCCTACCCTTTGTCTCCATTTTAATGGCACTAAAAAAACTAGTTGCTTTAGTTTTCTTGTAGCATGAACATCCATGTGGCTCTTTACTTTTGAGCTCAAGGCTCAATTTACCTTTCTGCAATTATCCTTGACACCTCTTTGAAGATAATTTCTTCCGAAAGTAAAAATCAGTGAAGTTATGAAGAAAAAAATAGACATATTTTAATGTAGCTCCGAATCTTCATGAACACAAAGAAATTGACTTAGAAAATTTTTAAAAACTCACTGTCTTTAAAGGTTTTCACTTAATAAGTACATTATTGTTTCCATTAAATGGCTTCTAAGATTTACCATTTTTCTTGGCAGACTTAGAGAACATTAGCCAGGATTCATTGATGAAGCTTTATAAATTTTACAAGTCAGATTTGTTTCATTTTAAAAGCCACATGTTTAAAATACAAGCACACAGAAAATTTCCATGATACATAGTTGTGGTTCAATAAAATAAAAAATGCCAAAAGAGACTGTCATTCATAAAATGTATATGTCTTGCTAAATGGTAGTATTAGAGTAGAATTACTGCTTAATTCATAAGCCAAGTGATGCCATATGTGATTTTTAAAACGTAAACTATTAGTCAACTTTACTAGAAAGTGTATATTACCCTATACCTGTGCATTATTTGGTTCCTGTCATTCATCAGTTGAAGTTATTCTCATAAAAGTCGACATTCACAGCCCTGTCTCAGTGTTCTGAGCATTCCCAGATGCCTGTCCCCCTCCAGAGCACAGTTCTTAGCCCGCTCTTCACTGACATGAAATAAGGAAAGTCGTGCAGGGAGGTGAGTTTTTCACAGTTCTCACCCAGACCCAAATTGCACATGATGGGTAGTTTTCAAGGATGACCACTTGCTCAGAAGCAGCTGCGTAGTCATCTGTCCCTGGGATGCTGGCTGCCTTGCAGGCCCTTTTGTTCTCCTGTGGAGCAGTCCCGGGACTGCAGACAGATGGAGTCACTCTTTCCCAAAAACAGGACTCAGCGGTTCCCTTTAACTTCACCTTGAAATGTAGAAAGTGAACAATTAAATGTGGAACTATTCTGTGTAAAACACCTTCTTGGATTTCAGTTCAGCCACATCCTGCTGTTGCCATAACATGATCCTTGGATTTTTTAGGCACTTTGTCGTTTTTAGCTGGAACATTTGGGAGATCCTGAGAGGAGGGGGTTGTGTAACACACACACACACACACACACACACACACACACACCCCACACACACACATTTGTTTTAAAATCCTAAAACAGAATTGGAAAATACTTCTTCTTATCAAGTTTTAAATATTACAGTCCCTTTTATTCCATGCTCTATAACCCTTTATAAATTTAAAAAGGGAAGTTTAATACTTTTTCAGTTCATCAACATGATCCTTTCTACAATGATCAAATTTCAATTTAGGCCTTCTGTCCAAAGCGAACTTATAGCGAAATGTGAAGTCATAGTTAAGATTTTAAAAGCTTCCACTCTTCCACGTGATAGAAGAATCTGGCCTTGTTAGATGGATGACATTCAGCATTCTCTTGTACCTATGATCAGAGTTTTGTCTTCCTTAACCCCAAGACTGGCACCATGCAGTAAGAACTCCAGTTTAGCTGATGTCTGTACACTTCTTGTTGAAAATATAAATAACTGATTGATGAATAAATAAATGAATATGACCATAGCTCCTTGTCCTTTACATTCCATTTCTAGTTAGTACAAAGATATATTCATATGCTGCTTATGGCCTTGAAATCTTACAACCAGTCCCAACTGGTTTACTACAATCTGAGCATCTCCTAATTCTTTTGAAGGGGGATTTACCACACGCACAAAGTTTGCAGGATTTGCTTCTCCTGCCTCCCTTGGCTTCCTGGTATGTCATGATTACATAGCTGCTTAGCAGCTGCACCAGAGATTAGAAAAGTGGAATCAGTAAACTCTGTTAAAACATGTTCATATCCACAGTAGAAAATGCGATGAAAGAGAGAGCTAAAAACATTGAGAAAAATGGAATTTGCAAGATTATCTGGGTTTAATTGCCCACATTCTTCTTCATTCCTATAGATAAATGACTTTACCTGTATCTAAAAATGTAATGGCAATAACTTCAGCAGGTTGCTATGAAAATAAAATAAGATTACATGTGCAAATTACATATTATAGGCATTGATATATTAACTTCCCTTAAATTAAATTATATAAATCCTTAAAAACCATGGCTGTTTCCAAATATTGTACCATCTCTTCATCCTAACTAGGAGATTGTAGTTACAGGTTCTGACAAAATATTGGATGGTTGCAGGGAGCTGAACTCAAGGCTCTGTTCATGCTAGCTAATGCTCTATTACTGAACTGTATTTCAGCCTTATTTTAACTATTTTATTGAAACCTCCAAATGTGACTCAAGTAGACATGTATTCAAGATTCATAAGGTTTAATTTTCCAATATGCTACACAGTGCACTACTTACTAGCTAAATGGTTTCCAGGGTTAAAAACTGGTCCCAGGTCGACCTCAAGCAGACTTTTACCTAAGCAGACTCTGGGACACATAACAGGCTGCCTCGCACACTCCTCTGTCTGTCACTCCGCTCGCTCTTAACGGCTCTGAAAAGACTTTGAGAGTCCAGTGGAAAAGGAAGCTTTGTGTTCTAGATACAGACTGAGCTGAGGATGGGGAGTGTGTTTCATTTCAGATTTATACTCCAGCTGCTTGGTAGTTGCCTAAACAGCTAAGCTGAGGCTTCTGAGATGCTGTGTTTCACTCGCAAAGAGCATCTGATCACTGGGGGGTAGGACAGTGCTACTACCTGACCTATTCATTTAACAAACCTGGTCTTTGCCTTGTTCTGTGAACTTTACAATTCTATCCCTTATACACGTATTGTTTTTCCTAAGCTACACTAGCAACAAGAATTTACTGTGGCCAGAATTTCAGGGTGTCAAAATTTAAAATAGTTTAAATATCTATTCAGTCTTCTCTTCATCTGTAAGTTAATACCGTTTTAGTAAGTGCAGTGGTAGTGTTCTGTGTTTTTAATTGTTGGTTTTAAAATTACTCAGATAGGGTAAAGCTAAGGGGTTAGGAGATGGCAGCCACTGAAAAGTAGCTTGTAGTCTTAGTCCCCAAGAAGAGGGGCCGTGACCGCCCCACAGAAACTGACTGAGGGAGCGCCAGATCAGTTAGATGGCAGGGAGAGGTAGGCAAGAGCCTTTTCATTGCTTCCCAGGAAGGGACAGAGAAGCAGGCTGAGCAGACAGAGGACCAGCTCCACTGAAGAATTTCACTGGGCCCTCAGTATAAGAACTGGGTGTAGTTGGCAGGGACCCAGGCCTCGGTTAGCAGGGCAGATGGACAGTGTCCTTGAGGGAGAGCCTGTGGGGAAGGCAGGCTGAGCCCTGCAGGTTGGGTGTGTTGTGTATAAAATTCCTGCTCAGAGAAGAATCAGTGTCTCAAGGAACTGGCCCATTCTGGCAGAAACAGCCTCTCCAGTGTCAATAAAGCCCTAGATGTCAAGGCAGCAGAAATATAGAAAATAAAACCAACTTTGTGCTAGAACCTAGTGAATGAGTAAGACTAGGGCCTGATTGTGGAAAAGACTACATTCTTGTAGAATAGAAAATTACTGTACTTGAGGGCCCGGGGATATAGCTCAGTGGTTCCGGTGCCTGTCTTGCAAGCACAAGGGCCCGGGTTCAATCCCCTGTAACCACATGACAATACTGGGTGTGGAGACTCACCCCAGCAGCAATCAGTACCACATACCACAGTGCCGGGCGTGGTGGCTCA
>PVIR01024798.1:0-25528 GCA_004026965.1 Petromus typicus | reverse complement strand
TTTTTTTTTTTTTGAGACAGGGTCTGACTAAGTTGCCTGGGCTGAGTTTAGTCCTGCAGACCTGTTTCAGCTTCCCAGGACAGTTACAGGCATAAACCACCATGCTCTACTGAGATAGTTTTCTTTGGTGTTTTTTCTTTGTTTTGAGTCTTGCTTTGTAGTTCAGGCTGGTCCTAAACTTACTATGTAGCCCAGGTGAACCTCAAACTCAGAGCAGTCCTCCTACCTCTGCCTCCCAAGTGCTGGGATTACAGACGTAAACCACCACGCCCAGCATGAAATAGTTAATTTTTACATCCTCAGTATTTGGTGATTCCTGACAGATACAACTCTTATACTTCATAATTACAAAATACTTCACTGGTTTCATGGAAGGTTTGTTTTTTGTTTTAATATTATCAATTTGCCCCACCTGCAGCCTGTTTTGCCTTATGGGGAAAAGGCAGGTGGCGTGCCCCCCCCTACTTTCCTATGGGTTTGCTTTGTGGGGACCTTGGCTTCTGGGCTCAGAGGTCTGGGCAGGGAAGCCCAACAGGGCAGACGGGTCCACAGCCCCAGCATCTCACCTATGTCTGCTTTTCAGGACTACCAACGGTGGTGAAGTTGGTGGACAGAGACACCTTACTGAAAGAGAGGGAAGAAAAAAAAAGGGTCAGTAAAATGAAAACATTTGAGCTAGATTTTATTAGAAATGAAAATATTGTTGGGACTATATACTCCTCTTTTTTTTTTCTTTAATCAAATCTGGGCTTTCACCCCTGAGTTATATCCCTTTTTGTGTTTTGAGACAGGATCTTGCTATCACTAGGTTGCCAAGGTTGGGCTCAAGTGTGTGATTTTGCCACCTCAGCCTTTCAGAGTACTGGAATTACAGGTGTGCATCACCTCACTTTGCTGTAGTTTCAAAGAACTGACCCAGTGTGGTGGCACATACCTGTAATCTCAGCAATCTAGGATGCTGAGGCAAGAGGATCAAAAGTTCAAACCAAGCCTTAATTACTTAGCAAGACTGTCTCAAAATAAAAAATGACAACAAAAAAAAGATGGAGCTGGGGATGAGACACAGTGCAAAGGCCCTGGTTCAATTCCCAGTAGCATAAATGAATAAATAAGAAATTGATATTTATGCTTTTATCTTAAAAGTCCCAGTCATAGGGCTGGTGTATAGGTATGGCTAAGTGGTAGAGCCCTTGCTTAGCATGTGCAAGGCCCTGGGTTCCTTCCCCAACACAACGAAAAACATATTCCCTAAAAGTAAAAATCAACTTCACAATAATTTGGCAGTTTGGAGAATGTATCTTTTAATAGGAACCTCTTCTTAAATACTATTCCCTCAGCTGAAGCAAAGTGAATCACTTAGCAAACTGTGTGAGTTCCCCTGGCCCTGACCCCAGTGCCTGTGTCCCACATACATTTCCTTGTCCCCCCTTCCACACATCCCTGGATGCCCCTCCCCCTCCAACATTCCATTTGTGCATTTGCCGGGACTTTGCCAGGCAAGGAAGTCTCTGCACTCAGGGGACCTGGTGGCCAGTAGGAGAAGTGACAGGAACAAAACACACATCATCTGAGCTGCCGGGCACAGTGTGTAGGCCCTCAGGTGGGGGTGGCAGCAGTGGAGGCAGCTGGACTCCCTGGCTATGCAGCAACCAATGCGGAGTGGCTCAGGGAGGCCATGTGTTTGGGATCAGGCAGTTCTCTCTCTGCAGAGTACTGGGTAGATGTGGAAGAGCTGGCATAGCTAATGACTTCTCACACTCGATGTCGTTCAACCAGAGGACTCAGCACAACCAAACGACAGAGCAGGCACTCTCAGGGCCACTGCAGCATGCCATGTCCCTCTCTCCCGTGCAGTATTTCCAAGAGACCAAAAGCACTTCTGCCTCAGAAGGGGAAAGAACAGAAGTCCTGAGCACACATTTCTGCCTCTCCTCAGTCCTGAGGTTCCCCTGCCACATCTGATGGCTGCTGCCACTGTCCTTAACGTGTCTGGTGACACCCCTCCTTCCCTCTCTCCTGTACTTCCTATACTCCTCCTCTCCATCCCTCCACCTTTGGGAGCTCCCCAGCCAGCCAGCCCAGCTTCTCCCTGGGTCTCTAAGCACTTCTTGTCTCTTTCTGGCACACAGCTGCCTGTGCTAGCACCTCCCAGGGCAGCTTCCTTGGACCATTGTTTGCCTAACCCAGCCTACAGGCTTTACTGCCCAGGCCAGGCCAAGGGTTTCTCAGCCCTTCCCCTACCCAGCCTCCTTCCCTCTTGCTTGGATGTGCCTGCTGAGTTGGAGCCCGATCCTGGCCTTCACCCTTCTCTCCTCTTGTCCCATTCTGCCTTCTGCAAGGCTGGCCCTCCACAGGCCCTGGCACTTACTGATTGCTGTCCTTGCTTTGCCCCTTTCCTTGTGCCTGTGACCTGGCAAAAGTTGTCCTTGGTTAGCTTTCCTATATATCACCCCTGTCCGGGCCAGGTGTGTCATCCTGGTCCATTTCTTCCTATTGTGCTTGAATCTTTTAACATGAATTCTGTCTGCAGTGCTGCCCCTGCTCCCCAGTATCCAGAGCATGGCTGGGCACCCAGAAGGTGACTGAGAGTCTCGGGAGGAATGAACAAGGGCCAGCCATGGTCAGAATACTGTGCCACCGGAGCTGGTCCATGGGCGGGGCCAGCTACGAGTCTACCCCAGGAGGTGGTGAGGCCAGCAGGGGTCACCCCAGAGCCCATCTCACGCCTGTGCTGTTCCTCTAGGTTGAAGAAGAGAAGAGGAGGAAGAAAGAGGAAGCTGCCAGAAGAAAACAAGAGCAAGAGGTGACATGCATATGTGTGTTGGGCTAGGGCTGGGCCTGTGTTTTGACTCATCATCCCCCAGGGCTCCAGTGCCGCCTCCTTTAGCTTAGCCAGGCACCCCAGGGACTGTCCCTGAGGGACCTCTATTCTGCCTTTCTCCACCCTCCCCTGGAGCCAAGCAGAGGAGAAGTGACTGTCCGCCCTCAGGATGTCAGCCACCTCTGCTGTCCTGTAAACTCCTATAAACTCCGGCTCATCTTACCTCCCCTCCTGTCAGGTCCCTCCCTTGGCTTCCCCCGCGCATCTGCAGTAATCTAGATTTCAGGGCTTGGCTGAGGGTGGCGTGGGCATCACAGTGACAGGGTGAAGTTTCCATGGCTGTGACCAGGAGTTGTGTGTTCCAGGCAGCAAAGCTGGCCAAGATGAAGATTCCACCCAGTGAAATGTTCCTGTCAGAAAGTGACAAGTATTCAAAGTTTGATGAAAATGTAAGAATTCCTTACCTGCTTTTCAGAAGTCACTAGACCATACTGAACTGGGGTAACATGAGTTTTCAGCTTTGGCCAAGTGAGTTTTGTGTTTGGCGAAAATTTTAAAAGAGGCTGGGATCATCTGGGACCTCAGTCTCCAAGCAGCCTTGGGGCAAGGCCGAGACAGGGCTGTCTCTGTGGCCTGTGAGATGGCTGAGCACACATGTGGCTCTGGAGTCATGGCCCGAGCCAAGGTTAGGATGGCTGACTGGCCGTGGGTCCCTCCCTTGCTCCCAGGGCTCTGCCTTGAGACTACCTCTGGCCCTTTAGACCTCTCTCTGATTGTTCTTGGATGTACTTGCCTTTGAGCTGGCCACTTCAGAGTGAGCCCTGGTGGGACCTGGTGGGGGCAGTGGCTCTCGCCAAGGCAGGAAGTCTGACTCCTGTTACTCTTCCATCTTAGCTCCCAGAGCTAGTGCTGCAGGATCAGCATGCTGGTCCCTGAGTGGGCTGGTGACCAGATATACATGCAGGTGGATGTGGCCAGGCTGGAGAAATGAGGGTAAGAAAGGGGGAGGCTGGAAGTCAGAGGAGCCTGATGGTGCTGTGCTGTCCTCCCAGGGGCTGCCCACACATGACACTGAGGGGAAGGAGCTGAGCAAGGGGCAAGCCAAGAAGCTGAGGAAGCTGTTCGAAGCACAGGAGAAGCTCCACAAGGATTATCTGCAGATGGTTCAGAATGGAAACCTCCAGTGAAGAGGCACAAGGCCACCCCCACGTCTGGACTGAGGACTCTGCCTGGTGATGGCGTCTTGTGCTCTTGTCATGTTCACAGCTGTCCTTGGACCTAAACTGAGAGCTGTGTTCCTACAGGTGCGTGTCGTCATCATCACTCTGAGACACTTTAATAAATTCTTCTGACCAGTGAGGCGCGCTCCACCGTCTCTCCATCACCCTGCAGACTCAGCACCTGACTGCCGGCCGCGGCTGCCTGATCAGCAGGTTAGGATTTAGGCGCTCAGTCAGTTGAGCCAGTCCAGGAATTTCTCATCGCACATGCTGGCAGCCCTTGCTAATCTCTGCTGTATGGGCGCAATTGGAGGTATTTGAGTAGGAAAAAGGCCGGCTCAGCCTAGCGGATCCTGCTGGGCCCAGACAAAAGCTGCTCAGTCTGCCCTGCTTCTGATGAATACACACACGGCAGGTTCCAGTAGAGCTGCTCCACGTCACTGTCACAGGAGCAGGAGAGGGCTCTGTGGCGCAGTTCCAGGCCAGCTGCCAGGGCTGCTCTGGCAACAGGGAGCCCAGGATCTGCTGGTGGGTGAGATAAGGGTCTCTACACAGCCAGGGTGTTGATCACCTGGTCCAGTGTCTGGGGAGGGGAGCTATCTTCACCATGGGCTTCTACACAGGGCACACCAGGGCTAACACACTCATGCAAACATGCTCTGCATCCTTGATAGCAGAAAGTATAAGCAGGAGCATTAACCTGGCTTGTGCTTGGAAAGATTAATATTGGGTCGGCTCCATTGGATGACACATCGTTATGGGCCTGGGGCCCATGGTGTTCATGTGTGTGCAGCAGCCCATATGGGGAGGATGGTGGGTGGTGCTGGCCTGAGACACACTGCCCTTTTCTTGCAGTCCTGCTTATGTGAAATTCTTGAAGGCAGCTGTATGTACAAGTTCCCCATGCATGTCCTGGTGACAAGCAGTATGGGACAGAGTGCCTGGCCTGCAGAGCTCGGCTGTGCTCCACAGGATCTGAGAGGACAGTGAGGACAGCCCTGGGGTTGGCGTCTGACTTTTAAACCTTGCCAGTGATTCACATACCAAAAAACTAAATCCAGTAAGAAAAAAATCCCTGAGACAGAGTGAAACAGCTTGTTCCGCTTATCAGTCTGCTTAACAGATCATACAAGATGATCATCTGGTCACAGACTTGTGATTTTAGGCAGGGTCTCACTGGATCAGGCAGGCAGGCTCTTTTACAGTCCACAGCAGGCCCTGGTCTGGGGCTGCCTGGCATCTCTCACCTTTGGGGTCTGCAGGTGGATTCCGGTAGCTCCTTGGATTCATGTACTTAGATGAAGCCAGAAGACCTTTTAGATTCCAACGTCAGAGGTCATGACTTGAGTTCTATTCTCCTTTCTAGTGGGGGCCACTGAAAGTACCCATCTGTGCTACAGGGAGGAACAGAGACGGGTTGTGGTAGAAGAGAAACCAGAAATCCTGTGGGCCACTGTGCTAAGAAAATCAGCTTCAGAGATGGTGGCTTAAGGTTTCAGAGGTTTTAGACCACGTGTGGCTGACTCCATAGTTTTTTTTTTTTTTTTTTTTTTTTTGAGACAGGGTCTCGCTTTGTAGTCTAGGCTGGCCCTGAGCTCAGGCTCGAACTCACATCACAGCAATCCTCCTGACTCTGCCTCCCGAGTGCTGGGATTACAGGCGTGAGCCACCACGCCCGGCACAAGACTCCATAGTTTTTGGGCCCATGGTACGATAGAACATCACGGCAGGCAGTGCGTTGGGGACACAGCTATGTAGATCACAGCAGCCAGGAAGCAGAAAGAGACACTCGGGTTCCAGTGTGCCCTCGAGGACACACCAGCGACCCAACTTCCTTCGGCGAGGTCCCTCCGCCTGAATGTCCACAGCACCTCCTGATAGCACCCACTCCAGGTACTCAGCTTGTAACACACGAGGCTTTGGAGAACTTAAGATCTCATCCATAACAGCCACAAACCCTGCATCAGATCCAAAGGATGGCGCCAACAGATGGCAGGATTTGCCTTTCATTGTGCATCTGTCAGGAGACAGAAGGTGCAGAAGAATGGCATTTAATTCAGTTGTTTTGTTGTCAGTAATACTGACAGTTATTTTCCAACCCTCCATTCTGAGGCAAAGCAAATGGGAATATTATGTCAGCAATTAAGACTAATGTAAGAGATAAAATATAAGTTAAAAAATCAAGGGGAAACACTGTAATCCTAAATATAAACTGGACAAAGCAATACAAATCAATTCATGGTTTTGAACAAATCCTTTCCTGCCTGTGTAGCAAGAAAGCTGGCAAAGCAGCACACCAAGCAGCAGTAAGCACCCAGCGCCCAGACAAAGACTCTGAGTGTCATCCGTCTCCTATAGAAACTGCCAACTGCAGAAGTAGGAGCCCCAGGGCCCTCCTGTGTCCATTTAGGATGCTTTGGGAAGTCAGTGGAGTTGTGGCAGGAGGACACAGGATGGGCTAGTGACATGTAGCAGATGCTGGGTCTCAGGAATTATGTCAAGGGGAAAATCCATCTCAAAGGTCATATACTGTGTGGTCGCACAGAGTAACATTCTTGAAATTCAAACTGTAGTTATGAGGACAATTAGACCATCAAGAGTTAGGGATAGTGGTGGGGTGGCTGTGTCGGAGGAGAGGGTGCTTTTATTAGGGACAGATGATTGTCTGTCTTCACAACTAAAGTGGTTATTCCAATGCTTGTGTTAATGTGATGCAGAACCTACGCTGTACCTGTGTCTCTCCCTGGTGTGACCTTGTACTCTGGCCCCATAAGATTTGACCTGGGGACACTAGGTAAAGTGCATAAGGTACTCTGACACTGTTCTTACAACTTTCTTGCAGTCTGATTATTTTGAAATTAAAAGCCACTAAGAGCATTTACTGGCCTAGCCTAGGACTATTTGAAAACTCAAAGGAATGATTAGGTGAAACTCAGGACTTACTTATTCCCAAAATTATATTAGTTTGTCACCCCTGGAGGTGGTTCTTGACTCAGCTCTTTCTCCATAAGCCTGAGATTATTCATAAGTGACAAAATTAGGTGTTTCCTTGCCTTTGATGGGACTGCACTTCAGAGCCAAGTAGCCCCAGTTGAAGGAGTTATTCATCCAATAGTGCCAGATATAGAAGTAAAGGGAACTGGCAGGATTAGGAAATCCCTTCTGGGCCTAATGAAGTTGGCGATTCAGGCAACCACCGTTAGTGGCTGCTGCAACCCCCAGGGAAGAGTGAATGCCCGATAATTTCATGGTGTCATAGTGTGCCTTTGCAGGTTGCTTGTAGGTTTTGTAGCAGGAGATACATGTAACCTTACAAAGCTAGGCTCTGCCAGACTGAGCTTAGTTTCAGTATTACCCAGGGAAGAGAAGCAGGCATGGTGTCTCCCACTGTCCTAAGATGGGAAGAGCCCAGCAATTCTACAAAGAGAAGTATTTCTCCATAATACACAGCATTGAAAGAGCCTGGAGACCAGGGCTCCTGACTGCACATGGGTGTGTAGCACCTAGGTACAATCTGAGTACGCTCTGACTCAGATCTGGGTGGTGGAGATCCGATCTCTCCTGCAGTTCCCCTGCCAGCCTGTGCTGCACTGCAGACCAGGAGTACCAAGGCAGAAGTGTATGGGCCCAGGTAAGGGGAGGAGCGTTGAGGAGAAGGGTCAGACTGAGACTTACAAAACAAAATCAGCTGAGGGTGTAGCTAGCAACAGAGCCATTGCATAGCATGCAGTCAGGACCTAGAGTTCCATGCCCAAAACTGATACAACAAAAACACCAGATCTGAGATGTATTGGAAGGAGCAACTGGATGATCCCGAGTGATTTTTGTTAGTGAGGAATGGCGGTTTGTCAGCAGGGGTCCTTAATTAGGAACAAAGCATGGGCCTACCATAGTTCAGTACTCTTCAGAGGCCTCTGTGCTTGTGGACATATCCAGGATGAGATCGGTCCCCAAGCCTCCTCCAACTGTGCTGGACACTCCTGGAACAGTCAGGAACTCCGCACCACTGGGAGAGGAAGCATCAGATTTTCTAGGATAAACACAGAGCTCAATAACATTCCCCCAAATTCATATCCACTGGGATCTCTGGGTGTTAGCTTATTTGGAAAGAGGGTCTTTGTAAGTGTTAAGTCTTCAGGTGAAGATGAGCTCATCCTGGAGTTTGAGTCAGGGCCTAAGTTCAGCATAGCTGAGGTCTCTGTAAGAAGAGAGAAAAAGCTGAGTGTGGTGGCACACACCTGTAATCCCAACACTCAAGGAGTTGAGGCAGGAGGATTGCTGCAAGTTCAAGGCCAACCTGAATTGCATAGCAAGACCTTGCTTCCCAAAGAAGAAGAGAGAAACTCAGGCATGCAGGTGAGGAGGCCCTGACAAGAGAGGCAGCCACAAGCCAAGGAATCCTCAAAGCCTTGAGCCTTCCCTCCACTAGAGCCTCCTGAAGAGGCACAGCCCTGCAACACCGGATTCAGGCTGTGGGAGAATGGATCCCAATTGCTTTTATTTTTTAATTTTTATACTTTTTTTGGACAAGGTCTCACATTGTAGTTCAGGCTGGCCCTTAGGTCTCTATGTAGCCCAGACAAGCCTTGAACTCACAACAATCCTTTTGCCTCTGTCCATCCGGCACTGTGGTATGCAGTACTGATTGCTGAGTCACCACACCTGGCATTGTTGTATGTGATTCCTGGGGATTGAACCTGGGACTTTGAGCTTGCCAGGTAGGCGCCAGAACCACTGAGCTAAATCCCTGGCCCTCCCAATTGCTTTTAAGGTGCTTTGTTTGTGGTTCTTTATTAGGAAGGAAAGCACAGGAAAACTTTTTTTTTTTCTTAAGCAAAACCTCTATTGGTACATTTTTCAGCTATACATAATGATAACATTCATCATAGGGAATTTGTACAACTGTGCAAGATACATCTTGCTTTTCTTCCAATTTGTCCCCCCTGCCCCTCTAGCCCTTCTTATTTACAAAAGCTTTGTTTCCATTTTTCCTTCTATTTTTTCCTTGCCCCTTCTTTCCTTTCCCTTTCCCTTTCCCCCCTTCCCTTACTCTCATTCTCATTTGAACATCTTCCCTTTTTCCAATATCTGTTATACATTTTTTTCCTTATTTCCACTTTCAGTAGAAAGAACACAGTTTTTAAACATGTATGTCCGATCTGTCTCACTTAAGAGTATGGTTTCAAGGTGTATCCATTTAGCGAGAAATATCTTGAGCTTATCTTTATGGTAGAGTAGCACTCTAAAAAAAGAACAAACTGGGCTGGGGATTTAGCTCAGTGGTTCCAGCACCTGTCTTGCAAGCACGGGGACCCAGGTTCAATCCTGGTAACCACATACAATACTGGGTGTAGAGACTCATGCCCAGCAGCAATCAGTACCACATAGTGCCGGGCGTGGTGGCTCACGCCTGTAATCCTAGCGCTCAGGAGGCAGAGGCAGGAAGATTGCTGTGATGTGAGTTTAAGGCTGAGCTCAGGGCTAGCCTGAACTACAAAGCGAGACCCTGCCTCAAAAAAAAAAGAACAAATTGCCATCTTTATCCATTCATCAACTAAAGGGCATTTGGGCTGAGGAGACACCAATTTTTGTATTACTGTTTTCTGTAGCAGAAAAATTCACTTGATATGACTTTGAGTTTAATTTAAATACATCCACTCAAGGCTCAAAAGAAAATACAAAACAGACCAACACAAATATGTTAAAAACATCATCACTAATAAAGGAAATATGAGATCAAAGCCACTATGAGATACCATCCTAGTTAGAATGGCTGTTATCAAAAAAGTAGGAGGTAATATGTATGTGAGACAATGTGGAGAAAAGAGAACTTCCATACACTGTTGAGGGGTGTGAATTAGTATAGCTATTGCAAAGAACAGTATGGAGAACCTTCAAAAAACTAGAAACATAACTAGTATATTATCTATCAGTGCGGCTCCTGGGTATTATGTGAAGAATTGAAGTTAGTATATGAAAGGGACACCTGCAGTGTCATCTATTTATTGTGACACTGTTCACAAGAGGTGAGACATGGAATCAACCTAGGTGTCCGTCAAATGATTAATGGATAAGGAAAATGAAGACATACAGGTACGTAATTGAATACTACTTAGCCCAAAGAATGAAATCCTTTAATTTGTACGAGTATGAATGGGCCTGGAGAACACTGTTAAGTGAAATAAGTCAAGCCAAAAAGGATCAGTTTCACATGCTCTCACAGTAGGGCAACTCGGTTTGACAAGTAACTATTTCAAAATAGAAAGGAGAGGATTTGGAGGGTTCCTAACAAAATGTCTTGTGGTGATGGATGTGATCAATCTGATCATTACACATTGTATACATGTATTGAAATTCACATTGCATTCCATAAATAGGTATAGTCATTGTTCATTAAAAACAAAACAAAGGCCAGGGATTTAGCTCAGTGGTTCTGGCAAGTACAAGGATCCTTGGTACTACCACAGTGCTGGGCGTGGCAGCTCACGTCTATAATCCCAGCACTCAGGAGGCAGAGGCAGGAAGATTGCCAAGAGTTTGAGGCTAGCTGGGGCTACATAGTGAGTCCAGGGCGAGCCTGAACTGCAAAGTGAGACCCTGCCCCCCACCCCAAACTGAGCTGGGAGTTGTGCTACATGCCCATAGTCCTAGAATTAGGGAGGATGGATGAGGCAGGAAGATAGCATGTCCTAATGAATTCAAGGTCGGCCGGGTCCTAGTGAGACTATCTCCAAAAGAAAAAAGCATAATTTAAAAAAATTGTATAATTGTGTGTGTGTGTGTGTGTGTGTGTATTTTTTTTTCCCCAAGCCATAATGGAAGAAAAGCCAGTCACAGTCACTGTTGCAAGAAAGTGACGAATGTTGCCTAACTTCACGACAAACACAAGATATTTTGCAAGTTCCATATGCTAGCCATATAAGATTATTATTCCCATTTCCACTGGCAAATCCCAGACCTGGCACACTGACCTGAAAAGATGCCAGAGAACCAAGGACAAATGGGCAGTTGAATCCCTGTCATGCAAGTGCACCAGTGGCACTTGCTCCTGAGGACACCTGCATTGTAAGCTCCCCCATGCTATCTTTAGGTACATGAGCATCCAGAGCAATCTGTAGGTCCTGGAATGCACTAGCCACCTAGGCCATGCAGGTCTAGGACCCTGTTGACCACATCTCTAAGTGGCCCTTAGCTATCAGCCTCAGGGACCTATTTTCTTGGAGACCCTTCTTCCCAGAAACTGCATTTTGGTGGGGAGCCTAGGACAGAGTTGAGTGAGACACGTAAGTGATGTGAGTCAAGGAGTCAGGCAGTGGTACATGGTAGAAGTAAAGCAGGACCATACCAACAGCTGAGAGGCAAAGGCTTCCCACAGGAAGTGCACACCAGTGGCGCCCAATGACTGGAAGGGGCTGATGAGGGAAGATGCAGGTAGAGAAGACTCTGATATTATTCATAATCTTCTTCCAAACCTATAAGAGCCCTGGAAGGGTGTTGGGGTGTGGACAGCTCCAGGTGTGGGCAGGAGGACTCCAGATGACATCTACCCAGAAGATGACACATAAATTGAACAGGCTTTGAGCTCCACATGCAGGCCCCATGGTCACTGCTCCCAGTTGCCCTGGACATGCATTCTGAGCTTATGGCCTGTGAGAGAACACATGTCCTCCTTTGAGTGATGCTCAAGGCAGATGTGATTAAAGGAAACCACCAATGCTAGCTCCAAAATCTCTGACTGTGGTGACTTCAGGTAGTCAGTTTCTACCTCCTGTCCCAGAAGGAATCCTTCCATGTGGGGTAATAAGAGAAGCCAATACCTGCCAGGGTGACTGCCTACCACTGCTGTTTCAACTCTGTCCACAGTCCTTTGGAACAAGTACCACAAATGCCTGTGCTTCACAGATGAGAAAAAAGGCCTAAGCACTTGCCCAGGGTCATGTGGCTACAATTTATAGAACAGGGATTTGGCCTTGGGAGTTTTTCCCAGAAGTCCTCGCTCTTTGATCCTTGCAACTTCTACACTGCCTACTGGTTGTGACAACTGCTAGAACACTGCCTTAGTGTATATAGTGGGTTGTCTTGATGGCCTCTAAAAATGACAGTCAAGTCCCAATCTCTAGTACCTGTGGATGTGACATCTTTGCAGGTTCATCATGACAAGATGTAATAAGGACAAATTCCGATTCAATGATCCAGTATCCTCATAAAAAGAAGACAGGTATGGTGATTCATGCCTATAATCCCAGCCCTCGGGAGGCAGAGGCAGAAGGATTGCCATAAGTTTGAGGCTTGCCTGGACTACAGAGTTTGGGGCCAATCTGAATTACAAAGTGAGACCCTGTCTCAAAAATTAAAAACAAAAAAAGTGTATTCAACTTAAAATGGGAGACTATTAAAAATAACAAATTTAGGTAAAAATTTTTTATATCATTTAATGTCTCATAATTAAAAGTGACTAAAAATTAGTTTATATTAAAATGGAAATTTAAATGTGTTTCAGACATAATAACTAAATCTAATGGCTCTAATATAGTAAAATCATGACTGTCATGCTAAAATGCTATGCTAACTGAGCATTGTGGCACATGCCTGTAATCTCAGCACTTGGGAGGCTGAGGCAGGGGGACTGCCCATGAGCTTAAGCCCAGTCTGGGCTATACAATGAGTTCAAAACCATCTGAAATACATAGCAAGACCCTCTCTCATACAGAATAAAATTTTAAAATGTTATGTTGCTTTTGATCCCAAATCTTCTCCATAAAGCTTTGCATTGTTATCTGTTAATATTCTGCAGAAATTTTATTTCTAAGACAACCATGTTTTGTGTGTGTGTGTGTGTGTGTGTGTGTGCTACCAGGGACTAAACTCAGGACCCTGTGCTTGTCAGGCAGGTGAATGGTGCCACTTAGCTACATTCCCAGACCTAAGACAACTATGACTGACTAATAATAACAACAGCAACAACAACAACAATAATGATAATAACAACAACTCTCTGGTCATCCTATATATGTGAAGGTGTTTGATATTCAGATAACATGACATTTATGCCTATTATTCCCACTGCAATACTAGTGTAATTGATCTCCTGGATGTTCAACAACCTAGATTTGGAGACCAAAGTTAAAAATGATAACTGAGATAAGAGGATAGCCAATAGTTTGGCCCTTGGCTTCCAAGGGGAAACATGGACCCAAGATATGAGGGCACCTTTCTACAAGATCCTACATCTCTAGTGAGCCACCCAACCTACTGCACAGGAAGACTATTGGACTTCAAAAGATAGGAGTCAACCAACATCCAGTGTTCTAAAAAGGAAGGTCATCCCTATCTCTCTCATAATACACTAAACTAAAATCAAAATGGATCAAAGACCTAAATATAAAAACAAACACTAAATCTGTAAGAGAGAATAAGGAGAACTCTTGAGGACCTGAGGGTAGGCAAATACTTTATGAACAAAACCCAGACTGCACAGGAAATAATACAAGGAATCAACAACTGGGATCTCATCCTATTAAAAACCTTAGCACTGCAAAGGAAATCACCAAAGAGTGAAGAGACAACACACAGAATGGGAAAAAAAACAAAAACAAAAACAACAAAAAAAACAACTCTAGCCAATAGTCCCTCAGACAAAGGACTAATATCTAGAACAAAGAATTTAAAAAAAAAAATCAGAATCCCCATTTGAAGTGGGCACCTGAAATGAAGAGATACTTCTCAAATGAAGACGTGCAAATGACAAATAAATGTAAGAAAAAATGTCCAGCATCACTGGTCACTTGAGAGATGCAAATTAAAACAACACTGAGATACCATCTCACTCCAGAAAGAATGTCTACTACCAGGAAATCAACCATCAACAAATGCTGGTGGGGATGTGAAGAAAAAGGAACCCTTCTCAAATGTTGGTGTGCGTGCTGTCTGATGCAACCACTGTAGAAATCAATGTGGAGATTCCTCACTAACCTAGGACTAGATGTCCCATTTGACCCACCTTTTCCTCTTTTGAGTATCTTTTCCAAAAGAATTAAAAGTATTATACCACAGCAATACATATGCGTCTATATTTTTAGTGACACAGTTGGTAACAGCTAAATCTTGGAAACAACCCAAATGCTTATTAACTGATGAATGGGTAAAGAAGATATGTTTTTACTATACAATGGAGTACTACTCTGTCATAAAGAAGGATAAACTTGAAGCATTTATAGCTAGATGGATGTACCTTGAAGCTATATTCCAGAAATAAATCATGTGTGCATGTATAAATATCACATAGTCTCTCTGGTATAAGAAACTGAAAATGTAAACAGGGATCAAAATGTTTACTGGAAAATGTGAAATAAGAAAAAGTACTCAAGAGGAAGGGGGAAATAGAAAGGAGGAGGAAAGGAAGGAGGGAAAGGAAAAGATGAGAAAAGGCAAACATGAAAACAGCTTTTGTTAATAAGGAAGGTGAAGAGACACTGAAGGGAAGAGAAAGGATCAAGATACATTATATAAAAGTACAAATTCCCTATGATGAATGTGATTATTATATAAATCTAAACTGTACCAATAAAATTAAAAATGAGAAAAAAAGAGTCATCAAAGAGAGAAAAGTCTCCCTTGCTTTCATGGTAAACGACATGGTCAAGCAAAATGGATTCATCTTGACAACTGACACTGATAGATGCTAAGAGGTTCTGTAAATGTTCCCCAAAATAACCCCAGAGGACCCTTCACTGACAATATATATAGTGAGAAGTAAATTGTTTTTCCCCCCCTTTTTTTTTTGTTTTTTGTTTTTTGAGACAGGGTTTCGCTTTGTAGTTCAGGCTGGCCCTGAACTCAGCCTCAAACTCACATCACAGCAATCCTCCTGCCTCTGCCTCCCAAGTGTTGGGATTATAGGCATGAGCCACCATGTCCAGCACTGTGGTATGTGGTACTGATTGCTGCTGGGCGTGAGTCTCCACGCCAGTATTGTATGTGGTTAACCGGGGATCAACCCCAGGTCCTTGCGCTTGCAAGATAGGCGCTGGAACCACTGAGCTAAATCCCCGGCCCGAGAAGTTAATTTTTGTTAATACAGGTTGTACTTTAATTTGGCCTTGAATACTTAGCGAAAAAGTAAAGCCAAAATTATATACTATAAAAAGGGGAGGGGTGCTCCAAGTACCTGTAACTTATTGAACCTTAAGTGAGGATTTCCTTGCAATGAGTAGCATATCCCTTCTGTCCCTGTCACAAGTTTTAAAACCTCACAGTCTCTATAATGTAACCATTTAGGGTCTGGTTTCACTGGGACTAGTGTAACTTCATGCAATAAAAAAGCCATTCTGTCTAGTCCGGAAGTCCCTTATTTGAAAAGATTTCATGCAGTAGGGAGCTGGTAGTGTGCAGCCTCAAACATCAGCACAGTGATGTTTTAGCAGGGGCCCAAGACTGCAGGAAACCGTATCTGGCCAGCCACTCTCTGAGCTTCTTCTGCATAGACCCCACCCTAGAAGATCCTCGCATGAGGAGGTTTGTAGCTCAGTGTTTCCTCACCTGCCTGACAAGCACAAAGTCCTGAGTTTGATCTTGGCACTGGGGGGAAAAAACAAAAGAAAGAAAAGAAAACGAAGGTCCCTATCAGAGAGGCCCCCAGGAGTTAGGAGGCAGTGTGGCTGTGCCACTAGAGGGAGCCCTGGGTGTCTAACTCAACCAGGAGACATGGGTCACTTTCCCTCCTGCAAGTTGATAACACACTCAGGTGGCTGCTGAGGTCTTTTAGACCAAATATCCTGGCCGAGGACATCACACCCCAGAATGCAAAGCACAGCAGTTAAACTTCTGAGAAGGGAACAGACCAACCCGATGTGACCACTCTAGCTGAGGATGCTTGCAACCCACTCCTTACTCACAGCCCTTGCCCAATGTCATGTAAGATAAAAAGCTGGTTTAGTTTTCTTTTTCAGTTTTTTGGTTTTGGTTTTCTTTTTCAGTTTTTAATTTTAGTTTTCTTCTTCTCTTCCAGTTTTGATGTTATGTAATATATTTAACATTAGCTCTTATTTAAATAAATAAAATTGTTCTTATAAACCAAGGATCTCTCCATTTTCTTATACTAAAACTGGAAGGACTTTAAAATTTTTTTTGTTCTAGGGATCAAACTCAGGATCTTGAGCTTGCCAGGCAGGCATGGCACCACTGAACTATATCCCTTGCTCAGGACTTTGAAATTTGTCTTCAGATAAATAATTTACATCTGATGAAGAAAGATCTCAAAACATTTTAAAAAATAGATTACCTCCATGAATAGACAGGTTTGGGACTCAGTCAGTAACGGTCACTATTCCAATCTCTTAACAATATTGTCTATACTTAGCTACTTCTCACAAGTTGTCTTTCTATTCTATTGTATGTTTGGGCCATGTAGTCTTAATTTTTTGGTAAAATATGTTTCTTTTAGCCTAGAGGCTGTCAAATCCCAAGAGTTTATACAAATAGAGCGAGTCAAGAGTGAAAAATGCCAGAGCCTTTTTTAAAAAAATTTTTTTTGAGAAAGGGCCTCACTTTGTGGTTCAGGCTGGTCCTGAACTCAGCCTTGAACTCAGCAATCCTCCTGACTCTGCCTCCCAAGTGCTGGGATTACCAGCATGAGCACCCATGCCCAGCACTGTGGTATGTGGTACTGATGCTTGGTGGGCGTGAGTCACCACCCCAGCTTTGTTGTATGTGGTTACCAGGATTGAACCTGGGCCCTTGAGCTTGCAAGGCAGGCGCTGGAACCACTGAGATAAATCTCTAGCTCGCCAGACCCTTTTTACCTCAGTGCACTAGATCAACCTTCTTAGGAGTGCTGAACTCCATTATGATATCTATCAAAGTTCCCTTAGGAAGTTCAGGGATTTAGCTCAGTGGTTCCGGTATCTGCAGATCACAAGTTTGATCCCCTGTACAATAAAAACAAAATCCAATAAGTTCTTTTAGATTAGCTGACTGGAAAAAGTTCCTGACTATCGCCCTCCAAGGACCCCTTTCAGCATGAAACAGCTAAATCAGGTCTTTGCTCCATTCTCCCTTAAGAGCAGTTAAGACAGGCAGTCACACTCCCTACTAAGTTCCTGAGTTCTAAGGAAACTGTGAGGCAAAATAACTAGTTTCTTCTTAAGAGCCCAGTACCCTATAAACACTTAAGTGAAAGACCTGGGTTAGAGAGCCTGAGTTCCAAGTGGTCATCTTTGAACTTCACAGAGCCACCACGATAAGTGTCCAGTATCAGGCCTGACCTAAGTGGAAGCCTCTCCACCAATGCGCCACCCTCTACAAACATCAGGAAACTATGAAAGGGCCACACTGCCCTCAGTAAACAGAACAGAGGGCCATAAAGAAAATTCAGGACAGGACATCCAATCTCCCCCCTGAGAGGTCCGATATTATCTACACACCTGCGCCGAATGACTTTCCTGGGAACCCAAGCATTCCATCGTACATTCCTTAGGATTACCACCCCCACTCCCAGGCCCTGTGAAAGCTTAACTTCTCTGGCCAATCACTGACTTCTTTCTCCATCTCAGACTCTCTGTACTCAGAATAAATCAGCCTTTTGGTCAGGTAAAACCTGGTCCTGGTAGTCTCTCATGTACCGTCTGTCACACTGAACGAGCAGTCCCTGTGCCCTGCTTACCGGTGTGTGACTTTAGATGGAGGGATCTCAGTGGCAACCCACTCAGGACACTCGCAGACATCCAAGAACTGATTTTCTTCTTACTTCCAATAAAACTCTCAACTTCTTCCGTTGGTTCACAACTTCATCTTCCACTAATGATGGAACCACTAGTCTGGTACACAGGCTAACAAGTTCATTGTGTGGGGCATGCCTGTGGACACATGCCGGCCAGAGGACCTCCACCAGAGGACCTCCACCAGAGGACCTTAGGGAGGCTTTAAACTTCTTGTTACAAACTGAATATTGAACAGAAAGAATTTGCTTAAAAATATCAATTAGAAATTGTTTCAGAAGCAACCGTAATCACAGAAAGGTAAAGTTTCTAAAGAAACGCACAAAAGTCAAATACCTACGTGGTGCCCTTGAGCTTGGAAATGAACTGGTCTCAGGAACTCCCGCCTAGGGAGTCTGATCTTCCAGCTAAATCAGACGATTTTCTACCAAATGTGACAGAAATCTTCCAGGGAGGGACAGCTACTGTCCTGTTTAGGCTGCTGAGACACTGTAAGCATGGGGTGATGGAAAGCCAGGAGGCTGGGCAGGGTCTGATACGCGGAAGCAGCCGATCGTGTTTTCTCAACTGGGCATGTGGTAGAGGGTGGCAACGGCGGAGCGGAAGGCCGTTGCAGATTTAGGATGGAGAGGTGGTGACAAGGATACAGTAGGTACTGGAGGGTCGAGATCCGGCTTAGATTGCACTGAGGTGGGTACGTTAGGAGGCTCCGTCCTACAGAGGGAAATAGCTATCCCCCGCGCAACAGCGCCGCAGGTATAAGAATCACGCGGTTCAGAAGGATGGGAAGCACACTCAAGCGCAGAATCCCGCACAGCTGTGAGCTGTGCCTCGCACGCCTCTTTAAAGAGGCTCAGGACTCGGCGCGCGCCTGAAGCACGTCATTGTATTTATTTGCATACCGCCCCTCGATCCAGGAACCGCGCGGAGGAGCCCGCGGCCTGTGATTGGGCGCTACCCGCGGCGCCCAGTGGTAGATGACTTGCGCCGCGCCTGCCCAATCGCAGCCCGCCTTGCTCCCGGAGGGAGGAGCCAGCTGGCTCAGCCAGTTGAAGGTAAGGTTGTTGGCGGCCACGGCGGCGCAGCCCCGGAGTGAAGCGAGGTACGGATGGCACTGCCGCAGGAGGCGCGAGGTGCGGGATGAGTGGTGCTGGTTGCTAACGGCGCACTAGGGCGAGCAAGCGGAGAGAGGTCTGGGCGGGAGGAGCGACCAGATGGGTTGCTGGGGCCTGTCTGGGGCCTAATAGCCGGGCACCGACAGGGGCGGGGCGGCTTCTCCTCAGCGGGCGGCGGCGGGCTGGGCCGCGGGCGGCGGCGGCGGCGGCGGCGGCCTCGTCCCCGTCCCCTCCCTTCCCTCCGCCCGCCCCTCCCCCTCTGAAGGTCAGCCGCGCTTTGTTCGCGCCGCTGCCTCCTCGCCGGTCTCCCGCACGCACGTGCAGCCGAACCCCGCGCCTCCCGCCTTGAGGAGCGCTCGAGCCCGACGAACGGGACGGTGGGTCCTTTGGTGACGTGTCGTGAGCCCCCGCGGTGAGACGGGCGGCGGTGGGCTTCAGCCTCTAAATCTGCGAGGCAGAGGGAGAGAAGGAAGCCCTCGGTGCAACGAAAGCGGGAAGTCCCAGCGGCTCCGATTTCGGAGGACTTGGATTAAGGGGTCTTGGATTGTTGGCTTGGGGGGATTTAAGTATCCAGGCAAGGTACACTTCAAGCTAGTTTTACTGTTAAAACCATCTTTCAGAAGAGAAGAATTTAGCGGCCGCAGTTGTTATGTGTGGGAAAGTCCCCGGCGTTTCTTGAAGTTCAGAGGTTGGAGGAGTCCGGTTTGGATGTTTTTACCGAGAGAGCTTCTTGTTTTTTTCCCTACTCCCTCCCTTCTTTTCTGAAGGCTTTCTGTTGGTCCTCGCTGAGCATTACTTAATCATGATAAGACTTTCTACGGTCCACAGTTCCCTGTCTTTTTTTTTTGCTTTGTGGTTCAGGCTGGCCCTGAGCTCAGCCTCCAACTCACATCACAGCAATCCTCCTGCCTCTGCCTCCCGAGTGCTGGGATTACAGGCGTGAGCCACCACGCTCAACACTGTGGTATGTGGTGCTGATTGCTGCTGGGCATGAGTCCACGCCCAGTATTGTATGTGGTGACCGAGGTTCAAACCCGGGTCCTTGAGCTTCCAAGACAGGCGCTGGAACCACTGAGCTAAATCCTCGGCCCACACAGTTCCCTGTCTTATGTCTGATTAAAAATGACAGACCATGCTTAGTGTCTGTTAATTCAGATTCCAACATTAAAACCCTTAGGGCCCTAACTTGTCTGTTGAGGGTCTTTGCGGCATCTTGAGCGTCTCTTTCTCAGGAATCCCTGGGGCGGATAGGTCTGTACTTTTCGCATACCTCCTCTGCTTTGTTTCCATTTGAAACAAGTCCTACTCTTCCTACACGTTTGTATACAGTATTTAAAAAAAAAAAAAAAACCCGGTGGAAATTGTCTCACGTGCATTAAAAATGTCCAAGTATGGAGATTAAGTAGTTGGCCCTAAAAAGTTAAGTACAGTATTTTTAAGTTGTTGCTTTCCTACAGTAGTAACTGTTCTTCTGAATGACTAACTGCTTCCTACACACCAGGGGCTCCTCTGAGCTCTCTGCATTTATGAACTCATTTCATAATCTGTGATAATAGTTTAGTTTGTACCTGAAATACTTAGGACCAAAAGTGCTTATGATTTTAGAGTTTCTCAAATTTTGAAGTATTTACATAGATTTACCAAATGAATATCCTTAATCTGGAAATTCAAAATTTGACACAGTGTTGAAAAAAGTACAGATTTTGGAGTGGTTAAGATTTTTGGAATAGAGATCTTCAGCCTGTAATAATTTCCTTTTCACTGCTAAAGCCACAAGATACAGAGATTGAGTTAAAACTCTTAATAGTTTTAATTTTGTCCACATTTCCTGTTTCTTGGGAGGGAATGAAAAGTTTTATTGGGCCACGTGTGGTGGTTCACATCAGTGATCTCAGCAATAGCTTGTAGTCCTAGCAGAATATAATACCAGCCCTTGGGAGGCTGAGAGGAGGGCTGCTGGGAGGTGAAGGCTGGCCTGGACTACACAGGAAGATCCCATCAAAAACAACAACAAAAAGGTCTTAAGGGGAAATTAAATTTACTTTATTGGCCTGAGCCTAACTGAACTCTGGCTTTTGAGCCTTCTTTGGATGATCTTTCCATTTTATAATTCCTTAGCTCCCTTAATGCAAAGTGCTTCCTGTGGTTTCACACACCATTTTAACACTTTACTGCTTAGATAGCCTTTATTATGCATCATTTGTAGTCTTTTTTTCCTGATTAGTGTTATTGTTTTAGAAGATCTTTTGTCTGTGCCATTAGATACAACAGTGGAACACTGATTTTTAGATTTTTGCTTTATTAGCTTTGAATCTGACACTTTTTTCAAAATGAATTTGAGTAGTAACTGGAGAATTGGTCTAATTCATTACAGTAGCCAGTTGTATCATTTTTGGCTTTGATAACTTTGATCATTTGATTTCCAAAAATGATACATTATGCTGTAGAATTTTGTCTTCAAACCACACAGGACGTAACAGCTTTGCTTTGGGAATGGTCAGTTAGATGATTAGATGTACCAATATGCAATTTTGAAAAAAAGTTTTTCCACACAAGGTCTCTAAATTGCCCAAATTCTTAAACTTCCTGCTTTAGCCTTCTAGAATACTAGGATTCAGGCACCTATAACCACACCTGGCTAGAATTACTTATTTTAGAGATACTTTTCTTCTCCTTTGTTGAGTGTAGCTTAAAACCTATTAGGGTAATTTTGCATTATCTTCCAAAATATTTTCTAGAGAAGCTAAAATTTTTGTTTGAGGAGGAAAAATCTATTGGGCAAGACTTGTTTAAATTTCTGAATGCCCAAGGGCCATCTGTTATGTGAATTCTGTAGCAGGTTCTGCTTGGATTCAGTCCTTCCAGTGATGACCTTTGCCTAAAAAGCCAGCAGCAGTGAGCTTGTTGAGAGTTTAATCTGAGCTTCTTGGCTGAGGGGCGCTTTTTTGTTTCAAAGGAAGTTGACACCTGCCTATAATCAAACAAATCCAGAGACTGAGTGGAGAGAATAGGAAGTTGAAGGCCTGCCTGGGCAATTTAGCAAGACCTTGTCTCCAGATGGAAGGACTAGCTGGATTATTTTGGCATGGTGGCTCATGTTTATAAACTCAGCATGCTGGAAAAGGAGGCAAAAGGCTTGTAAGTTCAAGCTTATCCTGGACAACTTAGATCCTGTCTCAAAATTTAAAAAGGGTTGGAAATGTAGTGTGGCTCAGTGTGAAGGCTCTAGGTTCAGTCCATAGTACCACAAAGATTAAAAAACACTATCATTTGGCATCCGGAATAAAAGGTCAGTTCTAGTTTGACTCTTCTGCCGCTGTGTAGCTGATGGAGAATTGGAGGAAATCACTGTGTTCCAACTTGAGCTTGACTTACTGTGCATCATACCTTCTGGTTAACAAATTGAAGCTTCCTGGAACTTCAGTTGGGAGATTTGTCTTCGAGCATATATAGTTAACTGAGAGAGGCTTATTGAGTATGTTTTGGGTTTATTAAAGACATTTTTAAGAAATGTTTGTGATGGTACAGATTTGTTTCCATCTGGCCCTTATTGATTTTTTCATCCTGCCTACTAAAGAGGAAGCCCAGCTTGTATATTTGGCTTGCTATTGAATTCTAAATTTATAAAAGGAGGAGCATTGTGCTTTTGTGATATGAAAACTGCAGACGATGACTTTGTGAACTTTACCTTTTGATCTTGACTGCTAACTGTGAATCTTAAATTTACTTCACTCTGTGTTAGGTGTACTCCATCAGCTCTTAAAACTAAATGTGCTTCGTTCTGTGTCCAGGGGAAAAGCCTCTTCAAAACAAAGTGCTGTGATTTCTGTTTAGTAGTTTATGGTAGAAAAGATGGGCTCTACACTTTGTGTACAGTGTATTATCTAAAATAGTAGTCATTTACTCAGTTACTGTAGAGTAGCTTTTAGTGCTTAGTATTTACTCATTCACGTGAGCATGAGCCTCATCTGTGTAGGACACGGTTCTAGGTAGTGTGGGTGCCCGCTGATTAAAACAGAGAAAAGGTCTTGCTCTTATTGCTGGTATGGGAAGGAGACAAGCAAGATAGTGAAAGTAGCTTTGGTGAAAAAAGGAGAGAGGAGGGCCGGGGATTTGGCTCAGTGGTTCCAGCGCCTGTCTTGCAAGCGCAAGGACCCGGGTTTGATCTCCGATTAACCACATACCATACTGGGTGTGGAGACACGCCCAGCAGCAAGTAGTACCACATACCACTGTGCCAGGCGTGGTGGCTCACGCCTATGATCCCAGCACTCAGGAGGCAGAGGCAGGAGGATTGCTGTGATGTGAGTTGGAGGCTGAGCTCAGGGCCAGCCTGAACTACAAAGTGAGACCCTGTCTCAAAAAACCTAAAAAAAAAAGAGAGAGGAGTGAGGTCTTGGGTACTTGTAATTTGAAATAGGGTGGTAGGGAAGCTGCCTTCATGACAAAGTGACAAGATCTTAATTATTTTTTTGAGACAGGGTCTCACTTTTGTGGTTCAGGCTGGCCCTGAGCTCAGCCTCAAACTCAATCACAGCAATCCTCCTGCCTCTGCCTCCCGAGTGCTGGGATTACAGGCGTGTGCCACCATGCCCGGCACTGTGGTATGTGGTACTGATTGCTGCTGGGGTGAGTCTCCAACCCAGTATTGTATGTGGTTACCGGGGAATTGAACCTGGGCCCTTCTGCTTGCAAGAGAGGCACCGGAACCACCGAGCTAACTCCCGCCTGCCTCAGCCTCCCAGTGCTGAGACTACAGGTGTATGCCACCATACCTGGCAAAGTAATTGTTTTTAAAATGTCTTTTTTAAAAAAAATTGAGTTAATTGGTATATTTTAGGAATACATTTGACCACATTCCTCATGGAGAATTTGTACCTGCACATGGTATATAAAATATTCTATAAAAATGAAATCACACAGAGTATATTACATAATATTTTTATACATTAGTACATCTTCAGCATAGAAGTAGTAAAAGATACAAAATGAACAGATAAAAGTAGAATATTCTGTGGGTTTGTTTGGGCAACAAGGTTTGCTTTGCTTTGTTCTAAAATAATTGGGCTAGCATTAGTAACTGTTCTTTGCTAAGTTTATGATAGAGGTAAGGCAAATCAGAATGATTGCTATTGTGAAATATGGTCATTTTAGGGTCAGTAAGAGATGTTATGAGTAAAGTTGTTCATAATTGTATAGATCATATGTGTAATAACATTTAATGAGTTATGGTAACTGTTTGTGCACAAGTAACATCAGGCAAGATCTGAGATGTTTTCTTTACCCTGAAAAGTCTGTCCTGCTCTTTCTAGTGTATTTCTATTTCCTCCATGGTCAGTCTTAAGGAATATATCTAAGTAGGTGTTTTTGTTTGTGAATATAATTGTAATTCTTTTTAATTTGTAGGGGATAAAAGCATTCAGATGGCAGATAACAGGTAAGCCAAAATGAACTTTGTGTTTTGGAGTTTAAAAATGTAGTTGGTGAGCAAGAGCCAGGTTATATTTCAGTAAACTTTAGACTCAAAATTAGGTGTATTCATGGGCATAGTAGCGCACACCTATAATCCCAACCTTTAGAAGGCTAAGGCAGGAGGATTGCTGCAAATTCAAGACCAGTCTGGACTACACTGTGAGATCTGTACTACATGGCCAGACTATCTGTTTTTTTTTTTAAAGTACATTCAAAGTGTAGCTGATGCCCATTTTGTGTTAAATATCTTGGTAAAGAAATTTCTTGTGCTTCAGTGGTAAACATTGTGCTTGAAGACCTTGTGTGGGAAGTAGTCATTTTGCTCCCCGAACTTTAATTCCACCTCCCTGCTCCCAGGGTAAAGTCACATAAGTAACTATGTAACCATCAATGGTCAGATATTTTTTTGTGGATTGTTCAGGGTCAGTATTGGTTATTCATTTTCTTTAATGTTTATTTTTCATAAGGAAGTTATGTTTGAGCACTTTCCCCTGAAAACCTTTAAGGCTGTTTTCCTGGAGCTCCATTGTGTTTGGAGTCTACGTGAGAGACTCAGGAGGCTGTGGGCACTGTGGGCTTTGCTTGATCACTTGCGCAGGTGACCATACAGTGTCATGTTGGTTGGTTTGGTTGAATGGCTAGGAGCAGATACTTGAGAAAAGAGGTTATAGAAATGAAGACCAATAAGTTTTGGCATGACTGCAAATAGAACCATCAGGGTAGCCTATGTGTTGGGCTGAGAGGGGTTGCTGAATGGGTGATTTGGTTTGATTTGTTTTGGTTTTTTTCCAGGACAGGATAGGAACTCTCTCTTAGGCAACAGACATGCCTGTCAGTGTTCTTTTTGATATAAATCTGTGGTTCCTGTAGAGAGAACTTTCTTAATATGGTATACTGAAAAAACAAGAAAATTACCAGCTTAAACTTTTGTCTTTGGAACTTTATGGTGATACTTTTAAACTCTTCTAGTTTTTCAGATGGAGTTCCTGCAGATTCTGTGGAAGCTGCTAAAAATGCAAGTAACACAGGTCAGTTCTGCATATAAAACAACGTTTGGAAGTTTACTACAGGGTAGGGAGTCTACTTTCTGGCATCTTTATAATAGTAGTAAACCAATAAGGGATTTCATTCCTTCAAAGACTTAAGGGTGAAAATCAGTATCAAATTTAAGAATTTTTTTTTTTT
>PVIR01024797.1:0-25532 GCA_004026965.1 Petromus typicus | reverse complement strand
TTTCTGAACCCTGCAGTTGGGGGTTATTTCCAATGCTGTCGACCCAGGGGAGTTTATTCGGGAGATCTGCCTCTGCTCATCTTTCCTTCTTGTGGCCTGACCCAGGGACGACTGGCAGCGCCGCTGCACGGAGATCGTCGCCATCGATGCTCTTCACTTCCGACGCTACCTCGATCAGTTTGTGCCTGAGAAAATGAGACGCGAGCTTAACAAGGCCAGTAACCTTATTTCTTAGTTCGTCTGGCAGCTGTCATCTATTTACTGCCATTTTATTAATGCTGAAATTAATGCTTTCTGGTAATTCTTGCAGCGTCAGTATCTCTGCCCACCGCTCTCCTGATTTAATGGCCCTGTCAGCTTGTACAAGATGTGCTTTCTGTTTTGTAATTGTTGATTACGGCTGCGGTTGCCGGAGAGCCTATTGCTTGATGTCGGACCCCACACGTGCATTTATCTCATCAAGTACTTTTAGCTGCTTTGGAACATGATCATTTTAAGGGCATCAGGAGATGAATGAGCCCCGATCATTTTTTTCAGTCTCCCTAATGACATTTTCTCTACAGGTTTTAATATTAGAATTAAAACTAATAAACTGAAAAAGTCAAATTAATTATTGTGCAGATATAGGTAAGAGTCATGTGTTATTTACGGATTTGGTAGTCTGACATATTTATGATGGAAGCTGTGATACTTAGTGCTGCCTCCTAGAACCTTTTTATTATTTATAGAAGTACAAAAATGAGCCAGACCTGTTGTGAGTTCACATTTTCATCACTGTTAAGCATATCAGAGAAGTGCCCTCACTCAGCAGGGGCAGAGTCTCGTGGGTTAGGAAAGGGAGGAAATGCACCCGTGGCCATGTGGCTGCGCGTGCTGACCCCGGCACAGCCAGGGAGCGACGTGGACGGATGTGAGCAGCCAGGTTCCGCGGGGAGCCCCGCCACCCTCCCAACGTACTGGGTACTTTGAGCACAGGTAGATTGTCTCATACCCTAATCCACTCGCCAGTCTAGTATATAAACAGACATAATTGTTTAATGTCTGCAGTTCTCACTTAAATCTGATAAAAAATGTGAGGGGTAATGTACTATTTTCTGAAGCCGAGCTAGTGCACACCAATACATTCTATAAATAATTCCTCAGAAAAGCTCTCCAGAAAGGCCTTTCTCTAATCTATCAAGAGTTTTATTGAAAAGTAGTAAATACAAGGAATCCCAAACTGTTTTGTTCCTTTCAGACCTGGAGGACTCCACTGTGCTTAAGTGGGTGTCTGTGCCACACTCAGTTACTTAGGAAACATTGCTCCAGTCCAGTTGACTGTAGCTGTCGTCAGCTCTTCTCTCTTCTGCAAAATACTTTAGTCAGGTATAAACTTGAAATACTTAAAAAACAGATCATAAAAACTTGATAATAATAAATATTCACTGAAGAAATCATCCAGTTACAAGTAATACATACAAATACAGGAGACTGAAATGAATAATACATTGTATAAACTTTTCCCCATCCTGTACTGTGACTTTCTTTTTAAAAGCCTTTTAGAAAATTTGGATCTTCTAGTTGGAATAGAAATAATTTTATATATATATATTTTATAAACATGATCAATTAATGTGACTTCATCACAAAAACAAAAATTTTTAATTTCTCCACTGAGCTGATTCAAATTTGAATTTTCGCTGTATCAACCATCTTTTTTTGTTGTTTCTTGAGACAGGATCTTGCTTTGTAGTTCAGGCTGGCCCAGAATTCACTATGTAGCCCAGGCTGGCCTCAAACTCACAGCAATTCTCCTGCTTCTGCCTCCTGAGTGGCTGGAATTACAGGCGTGAGCCACAACACAACTAACCATCTTTCACTAATGTGGAGTGTGATGGCCATGCCTATAATCCCAGCCCTCCAGAGGCCTAAACTACATAATGATACCTTGTTTCAAAAACATTAAAAAAAGAAAAAACAGGGGCCGGGGAGTTAGCTCAGTGGTTCCAGCGCCTGTCTTGCAAGCGCAAGGACCCGGGTTTGATTCCCCGGTAACCACATACCATACTGGGTGTGGAGACCCACACCCAGCAGCAACCAGTACCACATACCACAGTGCCGGGCGTGGTGGCTCACGCCTATAATCCCAGCACTCGGGAGGCAGAGGCAGGAGGATTGTGATGTGGGTTGGAGGCTGAGCTCAGGGCCAGCCTGAACCACAAAGTGAGACCCTGTCTCCAAAAACCTAAAAAAAAAAAAAAAATCTTATATTAGTGGTTGAGTATATTTTCAGTGTAGGCAGGCTGTGGCGTGGTGCTGTATGCTTCCTATCCTGTGCGCGCGGCCCTGGATTCAAACTTGACACTCCTCTCTGCCAATGGCTAAGTGTGAACCTGCTTTTACTCTTCTAGACTTTTGCCCTAAAGCAATTGCTGTCAAGCCTGTGATTTCTGGTAGAGCAAGGCAAGTACAACAGAAGTTTATCTTCAAATTTTCCTTATGTTACTTATTACATACATTTAGGAATTTGTCACAAGTCATTGAAACTGGAAAGATTTATTTGCATATAGGTGACAGGTGATTTGGAGAGAAATATATGGTAGGAAGGTGAAACCAAAGCATGTCTAGCCATAGTCGTACAGTTTAACACAAGTTGACAGATTACTTTTTTTTGAGACAAGGTCTTGCTTTTATAGTTCTGGCTGACCCTGAGCTCAGCCTTGAACTCAGAGCAGTGCTCCTGCCTCTGCCTCCCGAGTGCTGGGATTATACAGGCATGAGCCACCACGCCCGGCACTGTGGAATGTGGTCCGATTGCTGGTGAGCTGAGTCTCCACGCCCAGCACTGTTGTAAGTGGTTACTGGGGGTGGAACCCGGGGCCTTGTACTTGCAGGGCAGGTGCTCGAACCATGAGCTAAATTTCTGGCCTGAAAAATCACTTTTATAAAGCCTGTACCCCAGCATGTGCTCCTCAGTGGGAGCTGGGTCGCTCACTTTTAGACATTAACTACAGGTACAGTCTTTTTAAAGCTAGTACTTTCACACAAATTAGTCTTTAAATGTCTCATGGTCAGTTGCTGCTGGCTACAGTTAATTATATAACACCGATCTTCTTACCTCCCCTCAAAGACACCAGAAATTTTTGAGCTATGAAACCTTGAGTTTTGGTGTACGTGAGCAGATGAAGTTAGTTGTACAGTAAGCATTGCTTATATTGAAAAGCACTTGTTTATGGTGTACAGAATGTTTTAATATTATACAAAAAGCTCGGCTCTTTAATCTAGCAATAAAGGAAACTTTTTTTATCCAGATGATCCAGTTCCTGTCACATTGCTTGTCTGCCTGCCTGATGAGTGTGTCTGAAAAATAAGTGATTAAGCAAATAATTTCTTACACAAGCCTAATACAGACTTTTAGGGTAAACATTTTAGAAATGCCATAAATTAAATCACTCAAAAGATTAGATATATTCTAAGTACTTTCTGAGGGCTGAATAAAACCTAATAAGTCCAGTGTCAGAGCTGGTGCAGAAGCCACCTGAAGCAGATTAATTGATTTTTGATATATAGTAATGCAGTTTGTATTTGTATTCCACCCGTCAGCATGCAGTCAAGCCTGATGTGTGGCTCATAACGTTCTTTTCAGTCAAATGCAAATAGAATTATCTTTCAAATAATAAAAATTACAATAGCAAAAGCAATGAAATGATTAGTATGGTAGCACTGTGCTTAGTACCTTAACTGCACTGCGTGATTTTCTTTTCCCCTTGCAGTGGTGGGTCTGAACTCGGCCTGGCAAGTGCAGGGCAAGAACTCCCACTAGTTCCTAATCGTCTGTTTGGGGAAGTTGTTGTTGTTGTTGTTTAGGAGCTATTTGTTTTATGGGATTTTTTTTTTTTTTTAATGATTGGTTGCTTGCTTGGTTGGAGACAGTCTTTGGCCTTGTGCTGTCCTGCTCACTCACACAGCTGGGTCTGCAGAAGCACTGCTGCTGGCCCACGTGCCTGGTCTGTATTAATGCTCAGACTTGGGAGGCAGGAATGCCGTTCTTACCTCTATTTTAGGGACAGCGGTCTGCACCACAGTGTGTGAGTAACTCGTCCCAGGGGCCTGAGCTGAGACGCGCCAGGCCAGAGCTCATATGCAGTCCACTGACCTGAGATGGTCCTTACCATGTGCGTGTATGGTGCTGAGGTCTGGACCCAGGCTCCTGCAGGCTAGACAGGTACTGGCCACTGAGTCACAGCCCCCGCCTGTGGTCCTCTCACATAGAGGTTGCTGTAGCTGTGTCTGCCCTTAGGGCCTTGTCAGCTGGGTTTAATCTTACATCACTGAGCCTGTGCCTGCCCGTTAGTGTGTGGTACCCTACAAGCATGCTTTCATCCTCTCCTCAGCCTGGTCGTTAACTGCACAGTGAACGAAGTACCTGCTGGATCCTTTCCCTGGTGTCCTTTCCTGTGGTATACGGTTTCAAGAAATTCCAGGGTGTCCCCAGCTTGTTTATTAAATTCTCATGAGATAGACAAAATTACCAGTGGTATAGTTCATTGCTGTCAACACACGAGCTTATTTGTTCAAGGCCTGGCACATAGGAAACCATGGGTGCTCTCCCTCACTGCTGTGTTCCCCAAACTTTACTCTCTCAACCAAGAATATTTTTCCAGTTCTTTGAAAAAGGGTAAAGTAACATGATTTTCCTAAATGTCTTTGACAACTTAATGAATAATTAATCCAAGTAACTTTGGGCTTTCCATATTAAAGCATTCCATTCCTTATTAGTTACATTTACCTATTAAAATTTAGCAATTTTAATAATGCAGCAGGAATTCCACATAAAGCAACAGCATAATTTGGAAAAGAGCTTAACTTTCTATATCATTATGTTTTATAAATTTAAGTTTCAAGTAGAAGTCTGAATTAATCCCTTTTAGATATCTTACATAATTTTTTTTCTTTTTCTTTTCTTTTCTTTCTTTTTTTTTTTTTTGGCATGGCTAAAAGAGAGTAAAGAGAATCTAAAAACTGCATTTTTCTACTGAAGCGACAAAGGGTGAAGCCTGTTTCCAGCACAGAATTGAGAGTAGCTCTCGGAGCTCTGAGGGCTGCTGCTGTTTCCCATGTGACTTCAGGTAGCAGGTGAAAGGGCAGCGCCTCACCAGGCTCCGCTCCCCTGGAAGATGGCTCCCCCCAGGCTCCACTGCCGGACTGGGCCTGCCCGCGCTGTGGCCTGGCATCGACGTGGAGTTTAATAGGAAGGAATCAGTCTTACTTTGTCTAACTGGTGCTGTGGAGCTGTCTTCCATCCTATGAAAGATCAGCTGGGAGACATTCTAGAGGAGAATTATCTTTGGCTTTGGAAAGATTTATGATTCCCACTCATAAAAAGTGGCAAAGAGTTCTGCAAAGAAAGAATTACCTGTGAGAGGTTGTATAGAGCCATGTTTGGCTTCTTTAGTAAGACTGCGTAGCAAAGCCTGGGGTGCAGCTCCATAGAGCACTTGCCTAGCCCTGCCTGAAGCCCAGGAATTCTCTCCCCAGCACCACAAGAGGAAAAAGGTTTGCATACCAAACACAGTGCAGCCATCTGGAAAACAAACTGAGCGAAGTTTACCATTTACTTTCCTTACTTATTTTTATTATACAACCCCAAATTTGGAATGAGTTATTATTAAACTAAAGCTTCGTAACAAAACCAGTCAATACTTGCTCTTTCTAAGTTCAATATCTGATCATATATAATTTTTTTAAAAGTATGTTACTTTACTTTTCAGAAACAGTTCAAAATGTGTTGCAAATTTATTGCTTCCTAAAATTTTTCAGTGTAGTAATCAGAACAACCAGAAGATACCTAGTCAAGTCTGATTTTTCTCATTGTACTATTATGATTATTTCAAAGAGAAAATAGTCATCCGTAATATAGCCTTTTAAGCAGTTGTTTTCATTTCTATAGGTCTTTTCATGTGAAGTTAGTTTTATAGAAATGTGCTCAAAATTTACCCGTAATTTTGTGTTATATCTGTTTCATTGTTTTTTTGTTTTGTTTTGTTTTGTTGTTGTTGTTGTTGTTGTTGTTGTTGGAACAGGAATTGAACTCTGGACTTTATGCTCACCAGGCAGGCACTATGCCCTGAGGTACATCCCCAGCCCATCACTATATATTTTAAATATTTTCATACTTGTGTGTGTGTGTGTGTGTGTGTGTTACCAAGGATGAAACTCAGGACTTTGTCATCCCCGGCCCTCTAATAATCTCTGTACTGAACTGAAATATAATGATTGTAACAACTATCCTATTTCTGAATAAATACATGGTCCGAATTTTTTTATTTTAAATAAAATAAACATCTCTCTATAATTATTCTTTCTTTAGAAGAAATTTACAAAGGTATTATTCTTGGGTCTGAAAAGAATGTTTTAAGGTCCTTATTGTTACTTATTCTCTTACAAAGATCCTTTAAGGATTTTTTAACGTCGTATTTGTGTTTAAGAAACCCACAAAATACTAAAACCTTAACAAATCAGGTTCAGTATCAACTCTATTAAGTTTTAATACATGTAAATTGACTCATAAAAAAGCAACACTCGAACAATTACTAAATGACTAATGTAGCAAATAACTTATTTACATGATAATGAGAGGCGTGGTGTACCCCTGTGAAGCCGGAGCTCCGGCCGTGTGCTCAGACTGGTGCCTGGGCCGCCGCTGCACTGGACTCGGCCTGCCGCGCCCACGTCGACACTCTGGTCTCTCTCCCACTCTGCCTCCTTCCTTCCTGCATCTCTGTCCTCACACCTTCCTGTTCTGTTTTAATTCTAGATACTAATGCTCTTTTTCCTTCCTTTTCAACATTCTCCCCCCCCAACCTTCAGGAGTGGTCCTTATCTTTCTCTTTCTGTTCATTATGTAGGTGTTCATCATCCTTTGTTCATGTCCTTAGTCGTTATCCTTACTGTCTTTACGTTTGACTGCTTTTCACTTGTGAGTCATTTATTAGGAAAAATAAATTCCTCTAATCGTGGCTAAGTAACAGGTCAAGGCACAAGCTGTTCAAGCTAGCTTCTTTCTCTGATCATTTCTTCAAGTATGTTTTAGGAGAAAGTATTTGCCAGTGTGAAGCTCTGAACTTCTAGCACCGTTCCTTGGGGACTTGTATCACATATAAGGTTGCTGTCCTTATCTCTTCTTTGTTTCTTTTTGTCCTTATCTCTTCTTTGTTTTTCCAATTTCTGTAGAAAAAGAAAAAGGTCTTGCATTATGGCTCTGCCCTGGCCTCCAGCTTTTAGGAGACGGCTCTCCTTCCAGGAGAGAAGGGGAGGCTCGGGCCTGAAGGGGGCTGGGTGAAATGTGCTCAAAATTTACTGTGTCACAGTCAGCCCTCCTCAGTTTGAGTTCTCATCTGCAGAGTCAGTCAGGTGAACATCAGAAATGTTCAAAAAGTGTTCATCTTTATTGAACATACACAGACTTTTCTGTCCTTGTTCCCTGAACAATACAGTGTAGCACCTGTCTGCCTAGCATTGACATTATAGGTAATCTAGAGATGATTTAATTATATAAGAGGATGTGCACTGGCTATGTGAAAACACTGCATGGTGTGATGTGAGGGACTTAGCCATCTGTGATCCTATTTCCCATAGTGTCTCCTCCAGAAGTTACCTAAGGGGCTGCCAGAGTTCCTGTTTCTGACCTTGTACCTGCTAGTTTCAGTAGAGTAAGAGAATGTCATATTTAATCATTTTAACCAGTTACTGTATGACTACCATGTTCTTCTGTATCATTTAACTTCTTTCTGATAGATTTTTAAAGTTTTGTCTGGGATTCTATGATCAGATCATGAAAAGCAGTTAATTTCAATTTCATGACTTGTTTTGTTATGGCTATTTTTCAAGCTAGATCATTTTTCAGGAATATTCATTAATGCCTTCTGTTATATTGTGCTTCTAATAATTTGAATACTTCCAGTGCCTTCATTAAATTCAGCAATTTTTCCTCAGTAAAATAAATGTGCCCTGGTTATTTAGAGGTATCAGTGAGGAAGAGACGAAAACTATCTGATTCTGTAGTGTAAAACCAAGCTGTGAGCAGGAAGCTAACACCTCCTCTTTGTCCAAGCATCCAAAGAGCATTGACAGGAATAGAATGGCAGAGTTGCTTGTCCCAGCAGAGGCTTGTTCTCCCTCTTGTTCATTTGTCAGACTCTTGTGATCCAGGACCCACCCCTCACCCCCGCCCCCGAGTGGAGCGCCCCCAAGGTGTTTGTCAGGAGCTGCATGTATCTGGTTATGCAGGCGTTTGTGAGTTCCTGTGTCAGGTCTGTATCACAGCATTGAATAATGGTCTGGCACCAACTCATAGTTAGTATCTGTCAGATTTACAGCCGAGGAGGGGTAGAAGAAACAGCCTTATTAATCCGTCCAGACAGTGTGTAAAATAAATTTTTACACCTTTGTGGAAACTTCTGAGAGCAGTTGACTGTGTTTCTGTGTGTGTTTCTTTCCTTGGTTTTTCTCGGGAACACGTGTCACTGGTCATTCTTTTAGTTCTAATTACTGTTATACGTACGTTGTATCTCAGGCTTTGTTAGGTTACCTGAGAGAACCTAAGGGAGCTTTGCTCTGCTATGATATTAAGCTTCCTAACGTAGTGGTCTGGTAACTTCAGAAAGTTAAGAGCTCTTAAGAGGCGGAAAGACCCTCTAAGGTGACAGCGAAAAGAATTGAGATCCAAAACTATAGGGCCTGAAACCATGGTCATCTCAAGTATAAAAAGAGCTATTCATTTAATTAATTTCTGCCTATCCTCAGGGCATAATGTAGTTTCCCCAGCTTACAGAAAAATTTTTAAGTATTCCAGTTTAAGACAGAGTTGTGAAAGAGAGAATTCTGGGACTGATGAGGATGATTTCACACCCAGATGTAGGAACCGTTTTGAGAGACTTCGCTTGTCCTTCATTGAATACCTGTTGGCAGGTAGCACATGAGCATGCTAATAAGCAGAGCTGGCGCTCCAGTCCGGGGCGGTCAGGGACAGAGCTGAGAGGGTGTGCCCCTGTGAGGAGGGAGCAGAAGCCTCCGGGGGAAGCCGTCTGAACAAGCGCCTGTCCTCAGCGCTTTGTCCCGGGGCGCTCAGCGGTTCTTGCGGTATCTCCGGCAGCCCTTTTTGATTCATACGGGAAGACAGACGTGAGGCCGGTGCACCTGATTTAAGGTGCTTGAGTGCCTAATATCAGAAGAGGTGAGTATCAGAATCTGTCGTTCCCTGATCTCTTCCTCATGTAATCCCAGACGTTTGTCTTTGCTTTGTTTTCCACTGTGCTTTGGCTCTAAGAAAACAAGATAAATGAGAAGGGGAGGACAGAAGCTCAGTACTGGCAGCTGATCCCGGGCATCCGTCAGAGGCTCTGTCGCTGTCTGGTCACTCAGTGCTGCGATGTGTCTTTGATCCTGCAGGCTTACTGTGGATTCCTCCGCCCTGGTGTTCCTCCAGAGAACCTCTCTGCGGTGGCCACCGGAAACTGGGGCTGCGGTGCCTTTGGGGGTGATGCTAGATTAAAAGGTGAGTTTTTTACAGAAGGATAATAACACGCTGGCTAGGAAAAAAGCTGGTCCTTCACGCCGTATTTCTAATGTTCTCTTAGGAGAGAGCAGAAGAGCCTAAAAAAGAAAGACTATTTGACACCATCCTTTTTTTCTTCTTGAAGGAATTCTTAGTCTCATTTACTGTTTTGTGTGGAGATTGCTCACCTCTGATCCATCAGACACAGTATTTAATTAAATACAGAAAGTTCAGGGGAAGGAAGAATCCCAAGAGATTGTGAAGTTTCAAACCAAACCACTCACCCCAGACGTTTTCCTTCGCTGGAAAGGGTTTTTGTGGGCAGAGCTATGTCACTGGCTCCTTCCTTCGCTAACCTGACGGCTGTCTGCCGTGTTCTGAGCACTGTGGCTGGCACGCAGACTACAGTGATAAGGGCTGGCCCCTGCCTTGAGCGCCGCGGTCTGGCAGCAGTGCTGAGCGCTGTGGGGCCTGCTGTGGGCTGAGTGTGGGGAGCTGCCTGCATGCCTGGGCGAGGAGGGAGGCCTGGGCGAGGAGGCCTGGGTTGCCTGCGATCCCTGAGGGTCTCTTCCTCCTCATTGTATGTGGCAGAAAAAAACAAAACCTGATCAGTGAACCTGTTACCAGATTATGACATCAGCCCTCCTTCTGAAAATACTGTTTGTTAGAATTGTTTACTTCACTCCAGCCAGCCCAGCACCGACAGGTTGTGTGGGCAGTTCTGATCCTGCTACCTGGAGTTAGTGCCAGGCGCACACGTCAGGAGCAGGGCCCCCATTTCGTTCGGCAGCCTCGTGTCCGGGGAGGCCTGAGCCATCTGTCACGGACTAGCCAGTTAGCGGGCAGGTTCCCACAGCCCCTCAGGTTCGGTGATTCCCTGGAGTGGCTCAGCCCGGGCCTGTACTTAGAGTGGCCGTCTCGTGAGGATGCACTCAGGGTGAGGCTGGGGACGTGCATTGCTCTGCACACCTTTCTTCAGCCAGGAGCTCCACCCGCCTCAGCGCCCGCTGGTTCTACTGAGGTTTGATACCACGGGCATGATTGATTATATCACTGACCGTGTGGGTGAGCTTGGTCTCCCTGGAGATTGGGCTCTTACGTCACCTCATTAGCACAACAAAGACTAGCACTGCCCTGGCAGTCCCAGAGGTTTTTAGAGCTGCTGCCAGGAACTTAGGATAAGAATTCTTTGTTTTATAGTAATTATCAAAGTAACAGTAAAACAATGAAAGCAGACATGACCCTGGCAGTCAAACTGCATAGGGTAAAATCCATCTCCTTGAGAACAGTTGAGTCTGTCTGCCCTTATCCCAGTAAGAGCTTATTACTATTCTTATAAAAATGACACAGTCATTATTCCTTTTACTGTCTAGAGAAATACTGTAAGCATGTACAACTCACCAGAATTTGCTGTTAACGTTTTGAGGTCCACCCTTCTGGGTGACCCATCTCTAACAATGTGTGTAACTCCTTGATACTCGGGTCGCACTGCCCATTCTGTTTTTGAGAACCCTACAGTCTCATGAATAGTTCTCAACACTGAAAGTAGCTGTGACCAGTGTGATTTTAAAAATATGATTAGGGGCCGGGGATTGAGCTCAGTGGTTCCAGTGCCTGTCTCAACAGCTCAAGGTCCCTAGTTCATCTCCGGTAACCACATAAAAAAATGTCAGGTGTGGTGACCAGCGGTCAGTACCACATACCACAGTGCCGGGCGTGGTGGCTGGTGCCTGTATTCCCAGCGCTCGGAGGCAGAGGCAGGAGGATTGCTGAGAGTTCAAGGCTGAGTTCAGGACCAGCCTGATTGACAAAACAAGACCCTATCTCAAAAAAAACTTAAAAAAAGAAAAAAAAATATGGTTAGTATTCTGTGTGTTTATTGTAGTAAAAGAGCACATCCCATTGATCTCCTTCAACATACTCCCCCGTCGCTTCGGGCACTTCTCGTCCTTCTCGCTGCTCTCCGAGACAGTCCTGGAGGCCTTCTGCCGTGCCCGTAGTGGTTCTGTCCTGCCTGCCTCAATGTCCTGAGTCGATTCGGAACATTAGAGCGGCTTTTGTCATACGAAAACGTCACAGTGCGTCCTCATCCAGCTCTCACCAGATCTGGCTCCGTGCCACTTCTGGCTCTTGCCCAGAGTCAGCATGGCCGTGAAATCGATTCCAGACTTGAAGCAGCCGCAGTAGGCCGCCAGAGATGACTTCCGGACCTGCTTTAATCAGTGACAGGAACGATGGCATGCATACATTCAAAGTAAAGGAGGTTTTTTGAGGAGGGTTAATGGTGATGTGTCTTTCTAATAATTTTTTATCTAAAACAAATTTTTTGGTCAGCCCTTGTCCTGTCAGTATATCAGTGGCTTAAGTGATAAGTGTGTGCACGTCTTGTAGAGTCTCCACTTCCAGTAATTATTTAGTTCCTTTATCTTGTACCATGAGCGTACACATGTGTGTGTATGAGCTGTCTTCCTGGGGTTCGTTACTAGAGGTCAAATTAGCATCCTTTCTTCACACTTTGGCACTCGTGCAGGTCACCCGTGAAGGGCTGTCACCTCCTCTCCTTGCCGCCTGAGCAGCTTCCCAAAGACAGGACCTGTCCGACTTCTCGATTTCTCTGAGCTTCAGCCATTTTCACTGCATGTTTTTGTTTGGGGAATAGCCTTTCAGTCCTTATACCCATTTACCTCTTTCGGAGTAACTGATTTTTCACTAGCTAGAATAACACTGTATGTTAAGGAACACTAATTGTTTAATGGTCTTAGTCACAGGCATTTTCCAGTTATTTTTCAGTTTATTACAGCCTTTGAGGTTGTTGCCACGTTTTTCTGTGTACATATTTTTGTGATCTACTTAGAGAGAAATCTTCCTGTCCCATCACCCCAAACAGTTTGACGTACATTTTCTTCCAGTGTGAAATGAAAAATTACATAGTTTTGTGGGGTTTTTTCTTTTTTCTTTTTTTTTCCAGTGTTCGAAAGCCTATAAAGGACTGTTGAGTTTTTATTTTATGAAATTCTTTACCATCCTGAATTTGTTTCAGGAAAGCTGTTTTCCACTCTGGGCTTGTTGATCTTGTGGCAAACACTTTTTTTTCCTCTTAAGTAAAATGAATGACTAGATTCATGTCATCAGTCCAGGGACCAGGTCTGCCATAAACCTTGGTCGTTGTGCTGGACAAGGTGGAAAGCTTCATAAATGTGTTCAGTTTTTCCTCTTTCCTTCTGGCTTAAAAGCTTTTCTCTCAGGCTGCAGCCGAGCTTGCTCTGGTGACCGTCAGGTGTCCTACTGTGTGACTCATTTTCTCAGTGACTAGATTTAAACTTGGAAATCACTCATGGAGAACACTGTCCTCTCCTCTCACATGGATGATCACTAACACACGAGAAGTCGTTACTGTGATAGCCCTTGGCTGGGAGATTGGTTCCTAAAACTGATTTTTAATAAGAAGGAGATACATCTGTGTAATAAGCTATTTCACAGCCATTAAAACATTACATAAATATATCTGCTTTCATGGAAAGGTGTTTTGGGAATATTGCCGTTGGGGGACAAGGATCACAGTGGGCCTCTAACTACAGGGAGTTCCAGACTAGATTATTTTGTTTGTGACAGTTTTGGGTATGGAACCCAGGAACTTGCACTAGGGAAGGGCTTTTTATTTTTTACTGTCAGGTAGGATCTCCATAACTTCCCCAAGCTGGCCATGAACTTGCTGTCCATCTGCCGCAGTCTCCTCAGTAGCTGAGATTACAGCCGTATCTGCGCTCAAATCAAAATGTTCTTGTTTGTTGAGACAGGGTCTCACTGTGTAGTCCGGACTGACCTCTAACTCCTGATCCTTCTTTGGCTCCCAAGTGCTGGGATGAAAGGTGTAAACTGCCACACCTGGCACAGTGACTCTTTATACTGGTGCAGAAGCATTCAAAAGAAACCAGACGTCAAGGTTGTATCTCGTCCTGGCCTGGTGCTGGGCAGTATAGCACTCCCCCAAGATGCTGCACAGTGGCAGGAAGTGGCAGCTCCACTCAGCCTGCGAAAGGAAGGGAACCGCCAACGCTCTAGTGTGTTGTGCTGCTAAGATGGGACATGCGCTGGTCAGGAACCTAGATAGATGCACTGTTCACTTTGGGTGATGTGAGCCATGGGTTCATCAGCACAGAATCCCACCATAGATGTAGGAGTTCCCTATGCAAACTCTTTACGTGAAAAAAGATAGACCAAGAGCTGTGCAGAAGGAGGCTATCGACCTGGTGCTGATAAAGTCAAGACTGACCAGGAGGATGACTTGATCCTGGTATCAGTGCATATTTACATTAAGTGAGAGGTTTCTGAGATACAGAAACTTGAATAAATGTACTTTCTGACTTCACGTCCCCGTTATCAAACCTCAGGAAAGTCTCTAGTATTTTCTTTGCTATCTTACAATCAGGTTAGCTGAATTCCAGAGAAACAGTCTGCAGAAGACTGGAGCTGCCTGGTGCCCATGAGCCCTTTCTTTCCAAGCTGAGGTTGCCCTCGGACCAGCCTGTGTAGGAGCATGGTCGTGAAGGTCGGGGTTGTGCACCAGGTTGCTTCACCTGCCTACCACCTGCCTACGGGTCTCCCGTCCTCCCCGAAAGGGGAGCTCCCCACTCCTCTCCACCCTTGCCGCGTAGGAGAACTGCTTCCTTGCCCAGGACTTGCTCGGTTGTCCTTTTGGGGGCCCCGGGACTGAGATAGGTGTTGTGTGGTGATGAACAGTCCAAGGGGTCTGCTGGAGTTTCCCTACCAGCACCTAGAAGATGGGCTACTTCATTGTGTGGGACATGGCTTTGGGATTTCCGTGTTTTAATTGTCTGGGACCCGATGTGCAGATAACTCTGTGCTCTCTCCTTTTGTGTGTGTTTTGCACGAATGGCCGCCACAGTCTGAGACCAGCTAACACAGACACAGCCGACGTCAAAACTGGCACTCAGACATAGCTCCATCTTCCTTAGAAACTGCTGTGTACTCAACTGTTACTGTTGAGAGTACACGAGGTGGGTGTGTTCCGCACTCTGGGAATCGCACTGAGCATGCTTGCCTGTGTGGGCATGCGCAGTCGGTGAGGAAGGCTTTGTTCTCGTCTTGATTGACAAGCGGATGGTGAAGTGAATAACTAGCTGATCGTCACCAGCAGGTGCTGTGTGAGAATTCAGTCCAGGTCCGAAGCGTTGCCTATGCTTCTGTAATTCTGTTTATTTTGGATCTGGATCTGTCTGTGGGAGGCGCCACTCTAGAGATAGCAGTGGAATTGAAGAACATGTGTCGAAAGCAGGTGAGAAGAACGAAGATGGGGCCTTCAGTCATATCCTTAGTAGGAAGAGTGCAGCGAATCAAGATTCAGAACAGTAACTAGATGAGCCAGGCAAGGTGGCGCAAGCCGTTAGTCCCAGCATTCAGGAGACTGAGGCAGAAGTGTCACCCCGAATTCACAGCCAGTCTGGGCTGCAGAGTAGGTTCAAGGCCAGCCTCGAGGTGAGGCCCTGTATCAAAAAGCGAAAACAAACAAAAAACCAGTAGCCCAATGAACAAGCAACTAGAGGAGAAAAGTTGGTCTGAAAGAGCTGTCTTGTGGTGTGACGAGGAGAACACTGCAGCGCTGGGGCTGGGCCTCCACCTCCAGAGCAGCCAGGCCACAAAGGGCTTCAGGTTCGTTGGAAGGGCCGGCGTCACGCTTTTCAGTCTGTACCCAGTGAGCCTCCTTGCCAGTTTGCATCAGATGATGCCATACAGTGTGAGGAGGTTCTGGTGCCTGCATGTGGCAAGGCCTGCTTGGTCACGGGCAGCAGGGACAGAGTGGGCGAGGGCCTGTAGTCAGACTGCTCCAACTCATCTGGCCTGGGTGACATCACACCAATTCCTTAGCCTTCTGATGCCTGAATAGCCTTGTTTTCAGGACAGAGATAATGTCCATACCTTCTCTCTGTAGATTACTACCTTTGTCTCTAAGGATTAAATAAATAGGTCCCTCCCGGGGAGTCGCAGCCTGTGCTGGTGAAGGTACCGGAGCAGCTGCCCGTGCCGTGGGAGCATGGGGTCCGCAGGTGTTGCTGATGTTACCTGATGATGGCACAGGCCACAACTGTGGCATAGTAGCCATCAGGTAGCGAGTTTTTGCTCTCCTCATTTGTGCAAAAGGACACCATAAATTGTTTTTTGAGGTCATTATTCATATTTATTTGCCTTTTCTTCATAGTTTAACATTGATGCCAAAAAGAAAATTAAAACCCAGCTCCCTGCAGGTTAATTTAAGTGATTATCTTGGCACATAATTGTGCTTGAAGTTAAAATTCAGTGCTTTTGTATCAGACTTGGAATCAGTCCACACACCCTATTAGATTTGTGATTTATCCCCACCTTACTTTTGGTGCAAGAGAGCTCACTTAAATCACAAAGTAAATCTCGGCCTCACACACGTTGGGGATGTTACAGTGAGGTCTGCAAGCAGTGCCGTTGAAATGAGCTAATGTCAGTGACTACATAAGCACCGAGGGTTGAGATTAAGGTACCTTCCCGGAAACCTCATTTGTGTATTTGTAGTCTAATATCTAATGCAGGAAGAGAAAGCAGAGCAGTAATTACGGGATCCTAACCTGGATGGTGCAGATCACCCCTTCACTGTGAGGCTGAGGAAACTGAACCCGCGTGTCCAGTTCCTGGCCAGAGCCAGCCAGCAGAAGGCGACTGAGCCCAGTCATCCCCTCCTCGGGTCCAGCCGGCCAGGAACAGCTGTATGCGGGCTGCCCACACAGCGAAGTGGCAGGTGCTTCTGGGCACCGTGTCCTGGCGTCAGTCCCCAGGACCACAGAAAAGAAGCGGGGTGCAGGTCGATTTCTCTCCTCACTCCTACTAGAACCTGACCTCCTTTTTGGTAGTACTGTTAAGTTTAATGCCAAACTCTACAGTACAAAATGGCCTCTGGAACAGTCTTAGAATAAATTCTAAAGGAAATAAATCTCAAGTGTTCGCTCATACTGTGTTTTATTTTCATAAATGGCAAATGAGCAGTAGTCTAGTAGAAAATTGGACAAAGGGACTTCTCCTTCTTAAAGGTACCTATGATAGGTACTTCTTGTTAGAGAAAGATGACAATTGATTAGTTTCCATCTTTATATGTAGTTTAGGTTAATTAGAAACCTTTTAAAATGGGTGTACTGAAGCTTTCATGTATGCATAAGTTGGTTGAGCAGTTTTAATTAAAACTTACCCATTTTGAAATTAATTAATTTCAACACTGAGATTAATGAGACCTAGTCCTGGTCCTGCCCAGTTTGTAGAAACTCAACAAATATGACTTTGGCTATTAGGACATACTTTGATGATATTTTAGAATCTCACATTGTTCTCCAAATCTGGATAATATTCCATTATTCCAAATTTTATTGTTCAACTTAAGTTTTCCTTCTACATGTTATTCATTTAGAAATACTTTAAAATTCATAAAAAATAAAAATAGACCTATGTATACGTACATTTTTTTTCTGAACCAGTCAAGCATAAGTTATATACAATATGCCCCTTTCTAAATTCATCTAAGTGTATTTCCTGAGGAAAAAATTCTTTTTTTAGCCACATTGTTTATGAAATTCGTTAAGTGTGCGCTGCTGTTTTTATCTGCTCTCGTCCACATTCTCCTTTTATCATCTGACCTGATGAAAGTCTTTCTCAGCCAGTGGTGGTGGCACACGCGTGTAACGCCAGCATTCCCGAGGCTGAGGCAGGAGGGTCACGAGTCCGGGCTGGCCTGGGCTGCGGTCGTGAGACGCTGCCTCAGAAACAACAAGGACCGTTTTTGCAGCCTCGCTCCCTCCAGCCCAGGGTCCGGCGCGAGGTGCCGGGTCTCAGCGCCATGCCGTGTCTGTTAGCCTCCTTTTGAGTGGGGGGTGTTTCTCACAGCCTTTGCCCTTTGGGACATTGGTGTGTTTGGCTTGCTGCTCCCGCTTGCTGCGGCTGAGACCAGCACCCACATGCATGACGCTGTCCCAAGACACCGGGTGGCATCAGACACCGGGGAGCCGCGTGTGAACCACTCGAGGACGATGCTGCCTGCTTCCTCCATAGCACAGACCTGCCGTTTTCTTCTCCCTTGTGAATAAATAGCGCTCGGTCTGTGGAGGCACCTGGAGGCAGTTTCCTGTGGATTTAGCACACTGCTGATGGTTCTGTGGCCTTCTCTCCAACTTCCCGGGCAGTCTCCGTTTCTGCTGTGAGCCAGCCTGCGCAGTGTTCTCCCTCCTGCCCTCTGTTTATATCTCTGTCCGCACATCAGCATGGACGTGGGATGCGTATTTTTCCAAAGGTTTGTAACTCACGACTGTACTTGGTGTTGATGCCTAGCTTGTCTTTCCAGCTGATTCTCATTTTGTTGTCATAACTTCTCATCAGTTTTTTTCCCATCATTTTTTTAGCATTTAGAGTAAAATGTTCTAGGTTCCTCTTGTGTCTTTCTTGTCCCAGTCATGGGATCAGTCATTTCTCCGAAGAATCCATTCTTTTTAGGGAAAACTGTATTAGAGACCAAGACCCGGATACCGAATATGCTCATTGCTACTGGAGTGCTGGTGTTTCGTTCCCGTCAGGCAGCAGCAGAGTGAGGAAATGTGCTCATAAACATGCATACAAATATATGTCACTGGGACGTGTTCCCTTTTCGCCCACGCCCGCAGCTGCACCGTGCCCGCCTCGTTCATCATGCCAGTCTCTGCTCCCGGCAGCAGAGCAGCTACCTCATTCAGCCTGCGGGCTCTCGAACGCTGACAAGTAGTGCAGGCCTGCTTTTACCTGCGCTACTAAGAGAAGCAGGCCTAAAAGAGGTGGGGACGCGCCCTCCCTGCCCAGGACCAAGGGCAGTCCAGCGCCACGTCTGTGAGTCGCTTAGGCTGGCTCTTCCTTTCATTTTCCTCCCCCTCCGTGTAGTTTTTTATCATTTGAGTTAAACAAGGCTGCTGCGTTTTAGGTTTTGGTTTGTGCTCACTGATTGGCTCCTCCCCACCCCCACTGTCTCTTGTTACTCGCAGTACTTAGGGTCACACCCAGGACCTCCCACTGAGCTACACAGAGACAGTGGTTCCCCTTCCTTCACCTCACGGAGGAAGTTGACTGTAGACGTGTACCACCATGCCTGACTCCGTGCTTACTCATTTTTTAAATATGTACAACAAGTATTAATATGCTGTCAAAAACAAAACCACAGATGTCCTCCATATTTCTTTATTACAGACTGTCAGGAGGACTTTTTCTTGCGACTGTGTTCAGTTTAATTGTTATTTAGAATGTCTTGAGGTTATGGTTGTAAAGGGACTTTATTTTGGGATCACTCCTGGGCACGTTGGTTTGTAGCTTTGGCCCCTGGGGACAGTAGTTCTCAGTCGCGTTTCTCTTCCATCATAGCAGAAAGTTAGGTCTGGCGCCTTCAGCAGCAAGGACTCCGAGCTGCAGTGTGGGTTGGAGTGGGGTACAGCAGTGTTGCGGTGTGCTTGCCAGCCCTCTTTGGGAATCTTTTCCAGATTAATGGGACTGTTAGAGTCTCCCAGCATGCCTGTGATACAAAGACCAGTGACTGTAATAAGACAAACTACTATATCAAGCAAGGAAATATGAAAATTCAATTTCCAGATTAATAGAAGGAGATATAAATACCACCACTTTAGTGCCTTGGTTTGCTGCTCTAGGTGTACTTTCCTTTATTTATGGCCTAGAAAGGTGTCTGGATGAGAATTGGGTGGCGAAATAATATTCTCGGCAGCACCTCTAAAGTTACACAACTAGATGATTGATGCCCGTCTTGTGTTCACTTATAAATCTTCGGTCTGGTTAAGTAACGGCATAGCAGCCGTAGCGTCGCTGGCCAGGAGAGCTGAAGGAGCCTTGACAGGCAGTGTCAGCACAGAGCTGCGCTTTTCTCTTCACTGCAGCCTTAATTCAGATCCTGGCAGCGGCGGCAGCTGAGCGAGACGTGGCTTACTTCACGTTCGGGGACGCCGAGTTGATGCGGGACATTTACAGCATGCACACCTTCCTCACTGAGCGGAAGCTGACCGTCGGTGAGTAGGAGACAGGTCTGACCCTGGGTGCGTGGGACGGGTGGTCCACTTCGGGGAGGGGCACTTTGAAGTGTGGCTGCTCACAGTGGCTTAGGAATGACAGGTGACTGAGGAGCAGTCATGGCATGCCCCCATGGCATGGGGGCAGCGTTTGCAGCCCGTTCTTCTGCCAGTTTCATCTATGACTGGAATGAATGTGTTGGCCTGTATGAGGCAGAGACAGAGCTGCAGTTACTGTCCATTTTCACTGTCGTAGGGTAGAAAACTAAAGCGGTATTGGGGCATAGCTCAGTGGTAGAGCGCGTGTTTAAGACCTGTAAGATCCTGGGGTTAATCTCCAACACCAGAAAGAAGGGGGAGCCGTGAAATAAACCCCCTTCTCCAGGCTGAGGGGAGGCTTGGCAGGCAGGGTGCACTGTGCTTGTCCGGCCTGGTCACCCGTCGGGAGCTGAGTGTTGTAATAGGTTTCTGTGAGCTCCCCAGATCGCGTGGTCACGGGCTGGCGTGGAGCTTAGTGGCAGAACACGTGCCTTGCGTGTGCAGGGACTAGGTTCAGTCCCCAGCACCGCAAAGAGAAGGCTGGGCGATGCACTGTGCGTAGCCTGCGTGTCAGCCAGGAGAGCCTGCTAGTGTGCACAGTCCTGCTGTCGTTTCAAACGCCAGATCTGCGCACGTACTCTTTAGACTGAGGTAAAATTGAAGTGTTCCTTCGAAGGTTTTCCTGTGTCTGCGTAACTGGTGTGCTAATTCTTCTGGCCTCTTCCTCTCCAGGAGAAGTGTATAAGCTCTTGCTGCGATACTACAATGAAGAGTGCAGAAACTGCTCCACGCCAGGGCTGGACATCAGGCTTTATCCCTTCATCTACCAGGCCGTGGAGTCCTGTGCAGAGACCGCCAGCCCGCCAGGGCAGAGGACAGGGACCTGACGGGGCTGAGCGGCCTGACTCCCCTGCTCAGAGACAGCGTGTTGGAATAGTGAAGTGTGGCGCGCAGACTGACTGAAGTTAATAGAAATGTGTGTGTAATCCGCATTTGTAGTCAAAGGTGCAATCCGTCTCCACGTACGCTGCCGTCAGCTTGGACATCGGGCCCTCTCCCTCCTGCCTTACCTCGGGTAGTTATGTTTTCTTCCCGTTCTCTTCTGTCTCAGTCTTTGGTTTGGTTTGGTTTTTTCCTTTTGCCTGTCAGCTTTCTTGTGAAACCCCATAAAAGGTGCTCAGCGCCAGACCTCTCTTCATGCCTGTATGTTACACAGATCACTTCTGCAGCTAGCGGATGCCAGTGAGCCGCGAGCGAGTCGCTGAAACGCAAGCATCCGTGCCGTGGGGTTTGCTGCAGTCTCCCCGAGAGCTTTCCACCTCCGGTTCTAAGAACCTCCATGTGGTTTGAATTTTAAAAACTAAGAATTGGGGTCTTTTCATACTTGTGGCATAATATGAATATCCTAGGTTAAAACAGTTTTTATTTATTTAAGACAGACTGATTTCCTAAAGTTGTCTTGAGATACCAACTTCGTCTGTAATGGTTTATCTGTCCTCTTTCCTTGGTCAGTTTTTATTCACATTGGTTTTGGAAACTGACCTAGAAGAAAGAAATGTAGAACAAAACAGAGTTCTCCTCATATAACGTAAAGAAAACAGATAAAAGAAAAATGGAAGGGCTTTTTGTTTCTTGAGCCTTTTTCTTTTTAATTTAGGATTGATTTCTGTGGTGCTTGAGCCATATCTATGTAACCAAAGTTTGGGGAACTGAGAACTTAATACAGGTGACTGCATTTTGAAGTTTTGCTGGCATTCAAAAGTTATTCACTGATAGATCCATCCCCGAAAGGCCCCATATTATCTACACTTTACATACATATATGTGTCTATATGGGAGCTCATAAAGTCTAAATAAAACTGGAGTTGGGGAAAATGTTTCAGGTGATATATCAGGTCTCTGAAATCTTTTTCACACTTGTGTCCATTTAAAACTGACTTAACTATTGGGAGATGTTTAGCGATACCTTTCTCTTTTCTTCCCAGCTAGGGTTTATTATTTATTTTATGTTGGTTACTCTTTGCTTCGTTAATCTACCAAGTTTAGAAACCTAGATATTTTGTTGTTGTTGCTATGCTTTTGTGTTTTGTTTTTGGTATACTGAGGACTGAGCCCAGGGCCTCGACACCACTTAGGCAAGCATTCTGCAACTCAGCAGCCTCCCAGCCTGCGATTGCAGGTGTGTGCCACTGCTGCCACTGTAGACCTTAGTTTCTTCATGAAGCTTATTTTCATTTTCTATCTGCTCCCTCAGGAGTACAACAGTTTAAGGAAGAGCAGTGTTAAGTAATGCAAAGGACATAAGATTTCCAAATCAGGCAAATTGGGTTCAAATGCTGCACATCCCTAGTTAATATTTTAACCTTATCCAGATAAAGTGGATCTCTGACTTAAGCACATTAAAAAAAAAAAAAAAAGAAGAAGAAGAAGCTAACATCACCTACTGGGAAATTAAATATAAAATAGCAAACAGAATCGATGTGAGAGTTGGTATTCAGTATTGTAAAAAATATTAGCGTTAGGCAGGTGTGGTGGTGCACGCTTATAATTCCAGCACTTGGGAGGCTGAGGCAGGACAATCCCACAGGTTTGAGGCCAGCTTGAATACCTAGTTCAGGTGGTAGTGAGACCATGCCTCAAAAAACAAACATGCCTCAAAAAACAGAAGCATTTATGGGATGCCGCCTGCATATTAGATGCTATGCTGTTTGCTCCACTGTTTCTTTTTTTATCAGTCACAAAGCTTTATTAAAGGTAGGAAAAGAAGTAGGTTGGACAGAGTGAGTTTTTGCCAACTGAAAGCAGAGAAAGAAGTGCTGTGCAGCGTACAGCGTGAGGCCTGACGGCCGCACACGAGGAAGCCCGTGGCCTGGTGCGTTTCTGCACGTTTCCTAGCGAGCTCACAGATGCCCAGTGAACATAAGGGACAGCTCAGCTCATCCTCAGTGATTCGGTTATGAAGGGTTTGTAGGATCCCGTAGAAGAAGGGCCCGACTCCCTTGTTCACTGCGAAGCTCCCAGTGCAGGTTAAGTGTCCCTTATCTGAAGTACGTGGGACAGATTTTTGAACTTCAGACTTTAATATTTCCTTATTTAGAGAGAGAAACCTTGAGCGTGTGACCCAGGTGTACACAGGAAGTGGACTGATGTTCCTGTTCTTTACTCAGATAGCCAAAGGTAATTTTACAGTTTGTTAGTCTGCTTTGTTCCAACCGGGACCCCTCACCTGAGGCAATGTGTGCAATTTCCTACTTGGGGCATCAAGACAGTGCAAGAAAAGTTTCAGAACTCGAAGCCTCGGGTTTTGGGTTTTCACATGAAGAGCGTTTAACCTCGTCCTTCCTTCATCTGAGTCGGCAGCAGCGTGCGTCTGGTCATCTCAGGGTCGCCTTGGTGTGCCGTATGGGGCGGCCATCCCCGCGGAACGTGACACAGGGAGCTCGAGGGAAAGAGATCTCTGAGACTGCTCGGCCAGCGCCTCCCTCTAGTGTGTGCTGTTCTGGAAACCAAAAGGTCGGTTGGTTCACATCTCGAAAACGGCCTTGGCGGGGAGACAGCAGCTGCGTAACTCTCCGTCTGTTCTCTAGTCCGTGTGGTCGCGTGTTCGTGGCTTTTCTCCTGGTGCGAGGAAGACTTGGTAAAGACAGGTAGAGCGTGGAGCTCGCCTCGAGCCTGTGGATGGGCCAGTGTCTTGCCGGGACAGAAAGTCTGGTCGTTGCAGGGCAGCTCAGCGTACCTTTTGGAGAGAAGCGGCCTCGCGGTGTGGTGCGTGGTGCACCAGCTGCAGAGATCTAGTTCACCTGCCACCGATTCCCCGTCCGCCGGTGCCACACGGATCTGCTGAGCTTTTGCGTGGAAGGTGTCCCAGACAAGGCAGCAGAACTGCCTTGTTCATCTGGTAACTTGTTTTCTCCTCTTTATTTGAATTTAATTTGTCATGAGGATTCTGGAATTGGGGATAAGGAGAGGTCTGTGCTGATGTTTACATGACTTTTGTAAGACAATAAAGAAATTCTGATCCCCTTGTATCATCTCTCTCTCTTTTTTTTTTCTCTCAAATCCTGCCACTTTTCCCTTGAGGTTTTCTGTGCGTAGTGTCAGCTTTTTAAAAACACCGGAGTGTCTTCAGGACTTGGTGAGCCCTGGGTTGGAGGTGTGTCTTTCTAGTTCAGGTCTGGCGGGAGGAGCTCTCAGGCTGCAGCCTGGCTGTGTCATTCTCCTTCCGTGTCAGGTTCCCAGGACCGGGAGGCGTCAGGCGCTTTTTCCTTTTTCAAATTCTCGTCTTCCCACCAGGCCAGGAACGGGGTGGGTGTCCTGGAGCTCCTGAGGACCTTGTCCTTAACCGGCCACGTCCCAGATACACCGGGTGCCTTTGCCAAGCCAGTCCTCAAGTTCTCGGGGCGCGTTGAGACGAGTGACTTGTCCCTCCCCTTAGGGAAGGCAGACTGTTCTGTTTTCCCTTCTGCGCTCCACCTGGCTACCGACACCAGGTGACTGTGCTCAGTTTGGGAACTTAAGCACAGTCCGCCACCTGTTGAACTCTTCCCACTTCCTCTGTGGGGTTTTGTAACAAATGGCCCGCAGTGGCGGTGAACCCATGGCACATGTGCCACAGTGGGCTGTTATGGAAAGCTCTATAAGGTTCGCCATTACCGCCTTGACTTAACAGTGCCTGCTGTGGCGATTCCAGTGGGCCTGGGCCCTGAGAGAGTAGCTCTGTGTTAAAACATGAGTTATATTAAGAATTGTGACAACGGGGCTGGGGATTTAGCTCAGTAGTTCTGGCACCTGCCTTGCAAGCACAAGGTCCCTGGTTCGATCTCAGTAACCACATGCAACGATGCAGGGCGTGGAGACTCACCCCAGCAGCAATCAGCACCACACACCACAGTGTCGGGCGTGGTGGCTCAGGCCTGTCATCCCAGCACTCGGGAGGCAGAGGCAGGAGGATTGCTGTGCTGTGAGTTGGAGGCTGAGCTCGGGGCCAGCCTGAACTACAAAGCGAGACCCTGTCTCAAAAAAAGGATTAAATGGTTGAAATTTTCTAGGGAGCTTTCTGTATCCCCAATTCTGTTCCATTGATTCACATCTTTTTTCCTCTTTCACTGGCTTTTTGGAGGTCTAGGGAATTTTCTTTTTTCCTTATTTTTTGTTTTGTCTTGTCTTTTCTTGTTAAAGTTTTCATTCTTATCTTTCTTTTTTCTCCTTTTTCCTTTTTTTTTTTAACTGGTTCTTTTCAGTTATTTTTATTGAATTCAATTTATTTTAATTCCTTTATTTCACCTTTCTCTCCCCTTTCTCTATTCCTGGCTTAATATTTCAAATTTTCATTCTCCCATTCCCTAACCCCTCTATCTTTACCGGTGTTACCATCAAGTTTTATTCGTTTTGGATAATTAACTATATTATTACTATTGAATTATTCCCTACTGAGGTGTAGTAGCACTTAGCAGTACATCATTGGTTCTTACAGTATGTCAGTATCCGTTTTGTCCTTGACACTATTACTGTTGCTAACTTACATGCTACTACCAAGATGGCATCGTTGTTCCTATGAAGGCTTTCCCTGTATACCAGGAGCTAGATTACTTATATGTCATCAACAATAATCTGGCCCACTCCTGCAGAAGAGCATATTAAATTAAAAATTTTCTTCATATCACATTAACAACCAGGAATGAAGAGACAGTCTACAGAACAGGAAAAATTTGATGGCTGTTTCTCACAGAGGACTAATATCTAGAATGTATAAACAAAAAGTTAGATACCTCAAATAAATGCAATCAAAAAATGGGCAACTGAATTGAATAGACATCTTGTAAGAAGTAGAAGTAACCAATAAATACATGAAGAATTACAGAGACACAAAATGACACTGAGATTCCATCTTACTC